>CM037855.1:72820448-72909837 GCA_021234595.1 Delia radicum | reverse complement strand
GCAGTGAAAAAAACTAAATTTAAAAAAATAAATTTTCAAAAAAATTTGTGGCAGTGAAAAAATAAATTTAAAAAAATTTGCGCAGTGAAAAAAATAAATTTAAAAAATATATTTTCAAAAATTTGCGCAGTGAAAAAAATAAATTTAAATGAAAAAAGTGGAATTTCTGACTCAGTGAAAAAAGATAAATTTTTCATAAACATCTGGCCCAGTAAAAATCTGTGTGTGGAGAATATTTTTATTACACAATTATGTTTTGCCGACGGCTTTTCACAATTTTACATCTATGAAAAAAAGAAGAATTTTCTGCTCCAGTAAAAAAGATAAATTTTCTGCCCCAGTGAAAAAGATAAATTTTCATAAACATCTGGCACAGTAAAAATTCTGTGTGTGGAGAATATTTTTATTACACAATTATGTTTGCCGACGGCTTTTCACAATTTTACATCTATGAAAAAAAGAAGAATTTTCTGCTCCAGTAAAAAAAGATAAATTTTCTGCCCAGTGAAAAAAGATAAATTTTCATAAACATCTGGCCCAGTAAAAATTCTGTGTGTGGAGAATATTTTTATTACACATTAATGTTTTGCGACGGCTTTTCACAAATTTTAACATCTATGAAAAAAAGAAGAATTTTCCGCCCCAGTTTTTTCACTGGGATGATATGGGATTATGTGCAGAGAAAATTCTTTGTGTTTACATTAGTGAAAATATTTTTGAGAAGAATTTGTACACAATATAATCAAATTAGTGTCGCGTTGATATACATGTAAAATTAATTATAGATCGTTTTCTCAGCCTACGACATACACCTAAAAAACCAAACGTTTATGATACCGTCATAAACTCATCGCAAGTAGACAAAACGATTGTAACAGAAACCCTTTTAGATTGTGTTTACATTATGAAAATAGTTTTGAGGAAGAATTTGTACACATATAGATCAAATTAGTGTAATATTTAAAATATGTGGATGATAGTATTATGCAAGTTTTTAGGCGACAGGATAAAAATTTGTCTAATATTTAAATTAGTGTTTACATTATGAGAATATTTTGAGTGAACAGATCAAATCATGATCAAAAGACATCTTGTACGTCCGCGTTGGTATACATGTAAAATTTTTTATAGGGATCAGCCTACAGACATAATGTGTCAAGTGTTTTAGGGTGACATAGTAAAATGTGCCTAATATTTAAAATAATATACAAGACAGTGTATTTTGTATGTTTTTCATTTTATTCATTTATTAAACGCTTAGATGTTTATAATATATTTCATAAAATTAATTATAGATCGTTTTCTCTGTCTATAGACAAAACAGCTACAAGTATCAGGTCCCTCTCCTCCAACTATCAATAGACCATGGACAAGTCTACTCTTCTATCTCTTCTGGTATTTTATGTAGGTATATCAAATGCATATCCTTTAAATTTAGTGAGTCTGGGGTCGCCTCCTCTGATATGAACTCAATCTTCATATATAATCCTGTGGCTCCCTTCTCTTCTATTTAGTCTTGAGCAAATGGTGTCGTTCAATTTCTTTAAAGGTTGTCGTCTCCATTGGATCACTGACACCGTTGTGTTCGGGTCGACACAGACTTGAATGATAATTTTTTTAACCTGAGGCATCTATATCTTGTTTATAGAGTTTGCTGGTTGTCTGTCTTATTACTTGCTTACGGATATAGTTCTTTAAATACTTTACAATGACTGTAATAGTAGTTATCATACAAATTAGTACGAATAACTCGGCACTGATGCTTATAGCTGGTGGGTGCATTTGCAGTCGCAGGATTTTTCTTAGGAATATTGTTCGCTGTACTACTGCATCAGTAGTGTCCGCAGGATTGTCATATATAAGTTAGGTGTGACACGAGTTGGTGTTTTTTATTTTGTTAGTACTTATTAGTACTGTTTATTTTAAAGTTGTGTTTAACGCTAATTTTACAAAATAATTTACACTAGTATTTATACTAAAATATAGTCTTAGAACTAACTTTCTAAAATGCTACAGCAGCATTTCAGCATTGTTTCAAGTACTTTAACGGGTGGTCAATATGACAAACAGACATACACCCAAACGTTTTATGATACCGTCATAAACGCATCGCAAGTATACAAAACGATTGTAACAAGAAACCCTTTTATTATGTTTACATTATGAAAATATTTTTTGAGAAGAATTTGTACAAAATATAATCAAATTAGTGTAATATTTTAAAATATGTGGATGACAGTATTATGTCAAGTTTTTAGGCGACATGATAAAAATTTGTCTAATATTTAAATTGTGTTTACATTATGAGAATATTTTTAATCAAACACATCTTGTACGTCTCATTGATATACATGTAAAATTTTTTATAGGGATCAGCCTACAGACATAATGTTTCAAGTGTTTTAGGTGACATAGTAAAATTTGGATACTATTTAAAATAATATACAAGACAGTGTATTTTGTATATTTTTCATTTTATTCATTTATTAAACGCTTAGATGTTTATAATACATTTCAATAAAATTAATTATAGATCGTTTTCTCTGTCTATAGACAAAACAGCTACAAGTATCAGGTCCCTCTCCGCAACTATCAGTAGACCATGGACAATCAATGAAATGTTCCCCATGTATCGAGTCTAGGCACTCCTTATTTTCAAATTCATCCATTATATTCGTAAAGTTTAATATATAATGGAGATACTCAAAAGAAATGTGTCCATCATATTCAAAAAGAAAGGTGTCAATTCTCTCTCGTAGTGTTGGATTTAATATCATTGTTTCTGATATTTGAAAATAATAATTTAAATGTTCATAATAATATTAGTGATATGTTTATGGAGATTGATAGTGATGATGATATATTTACAAATATTGATTTGGAAGATGTAAATAAAACATTGTATTAATTTTTAATTGTATTATAATTTTTATTTTATTTAGACTTAAATTAATTTTTTTAAATATTTCTTATGTAATAGATGATATTTTATAAAGATTTAGAAAAATTATGAAAATAACTGTGTTTGAGGAAAATTTAATTTTTCATGTTGACAAATGCGACTATATGTTTTTGGCATATTGTCATTTATTTAAACAACTTTGCGTACTTGAACAATTAATCGATCATGGATGAGAATACAATAGGCAGACGTGTTTTCTGGAATATTACTGCTTGTCTCAAACTCAATTTTTATATCAATTGAGCCGTTTGTAGTAGATTCATTTTGATGGCTCACATCAATGACAATAATAGGAGCAGTATGTTTAAATTCTTGACAATTCAGGATGGGTTGAGGATCTCTCATATAATAGTTTTGTTGAAATCTCACATACATATCATAGAGAATAGCAAAGCGTTCATTAGCAAATTTAATATTAAGATCATCATAAGGATATGATTTGAATTCAAGTGTAATTTGAGGTTAGTTAAATTACAATGAACAAATTTTTTATCGTTTTGAAAGGCTATTAATGCAAAACGAGGGACGTTCCTCTGTTGATAGCTAACTTTACATTCCAAATGTTAGTATTTCCAGTTGTTAGTTGAGGATTATAATGACAGTCCCAACTGTGGAATGCTATTGGTAAGTTTTCTCCGTTTTTTATCACTTTCATCATATTTAATTTACTAAAATCCGATAAGTGTACATGAGGAATTCTCCATGAAATATTTGTAATTTTTATTTTGGGTTTTTCAGTATGTGCTGTTGAATATACCATGCCTTCATCACTTTTACTACGCAGTAAAATTAATTCATGTTTAGATTTTAAAATGACTTTATTGAAATCTTCAGCAAATCCCATTAAAAGTTTCAGTGGAATATAAAATTAAAAATTGAAAAATAAAATTAAAAATTGAAAATTAAAAAATAAAAATTAAAAATTGAAATAAAATTAAATTAAGGTTCTTCTTATTTTTGGATTGTTATTTTTTTTGGAATGTGATAAATTTTTATTTTTATAAATTGTTTAAACAAAAATATTAATGATGGGTGTGAAAATATAAAGGAAAAATTTTAAATTTCTGTGTGTGAAAAAAATGTTATTCTCTAAATATTGTTTTAATAAGACATTTTTCAATTATTTTCCTTAATTTTAATTATAGGAATGTAAGAACAATCATTAAATAAAAAGCAGTCCAATAGTAAAGTCAAAAATGGATATTTCATCATCTCTAATTAATAAATTTAATAATTTCAACAGTAAACCAATTCTCTATATTAAAGACATGGAGAATTTAAAATCATATACTGTGTTGAAAGCCATACGAATTAAAACTAAATTTGACAAATGCATAAGACTTGAAGTCGAAAATAACATTATATATCTACCAACTAGATATAACGCCATGACTGAAGAAGAACTAGTGGAATTATCCTCTGGAAATTACTGCATTAAAAAAGAAGCTGGAGTACACGAGAAATCATATCAATTGCAGCTGGGAGCAATTCAATTTAAATAATGAATATATTATTCTTCAAAATAGTACATATCCAGTATGGAATTAAAATGTAAATAAATTTATTAAATAAATCAAAAATTATATAATAAAATTAAAAAAAGTTTTCTTTTTATTTATTATAAATTTCATACAAAAATTGTAGGCATAAATGTCCACAATTAAACGAATTATATTTTTGATGTTGATTGTAGTTATATTCTAAATTTCTACCCAAGTATTTTACTACTACTTCCAACGGTGGCTGCAAATTTCCAAAACTATCAAAATATTCATTTTGTTGATTATTTTTATAGTATGCTACCCAATGTGTTCACACAGCCAATTGATACATCTAAATTATAATTCCACATTCTTTGAGTCTAAGACGTTTGGGGAGTGAGTCTCGCATAAAAATATCTCTAAAATAGGGAATATGTGTGGCAAACATCCTTAAATCAACATCAGTGAGTGGTCTTTTGGGTAGCATCTTTAACAGTTTTTTGATGATTTATTACATACAAGACCATATCCCTTTTATATGGCTTAAGAAATAATCCTTTTCCCATTGCAATAGCCTCCATTGTTTTATTATGTTTAATGGCCTCATCAAGATTTTGCTTAGCATTTTTAGCAGTGTTAATTGCTTTAACAATAGCTGATCCACCAGAAGATAGACTACCTTAGGCTCCGAGTGCTGTAAGAATTGATACTAAAGGCAAGAAACCTCCAATTTTGGGAACATTTATTATGCGAGGTATAACAACTTTAGATTTTTTTCCTTTTAGAGATTTATTGATAACTCTACGTGCAATTTTAATAGCGTCATTAATATCTCTGGGTTTTTCCTTCTTTAAACTTTTGTAGCCATTCTTACCGCATCGTTAAAAATTTTCTTTCCACTTTTGTATTGACCCTTTACCCCCATTCCAAATTTAACTTTTGCTTTCATTGCGTTGCTTACAAAATATGCATTTGTTTTCTCGCCAATACTACTATCCTCGGCTAAAACTCTTTCCCAAGCACGATTTTCAAGTATTTTATCAGCTTGATGTCGTTTATTAATATCCTTATTTTGGGAATATGCTATATCATGTTCTGAGGCACGATTAATTGATTTCTATACAATCATCTGTTTATTAATATCATACCATCTAAAAGACTAGAACAGCTAAAAATACCTAATCTGATAAATCAGCACAGCTAAAAATATCTAATCTGATAAATCAGCACAGCTAACAATATCTAATCTAATAATCAGAACAGCTAAAATACCTAATCTGATAAATCAGAACAGCTAAAAATATCTAATCTGATAAATCAGCACAGCTAAAAATACCTAATCTGATAAATCAGAAATTTTATCAGCTTGATGTCGTTTATTAATATCCTTATTTTGGGAAATATGATTATCATGTTTAGGCAGGATGAAATGAATATTAAACATATACATAATGATCACGTTGGTATGGATATGAGCTATAAAAAGTTTTGTGATATATGTCAAGAATGTTGGAAGAAAAAATATGGATTTTTAATAATAAGTAAAGATGATGATTTATATGCAGGTCGCTATAGAAAATCGTTTAATTTTTTCATTGAAATATAAAAGGATGAATTCATAAATTCTACTTAGCTACGAATAGATCATTGAATCAATTAGATCTAAATTGATTTCTATACAATCATCTGTTATTAATATCATACCATCTAAAAGACTAGAACAGCTAAAAATACCTAATCTGATAAATCAGCACAGCTAAAAATATCTAATCTGATAATCAGCACAGCTAAAAATATCTAATCTAATAAATCAGAACAGCTAAAAATACCTAATCTGATAAATCAGAACAGCTAAAAATACCTAATCTGATAAATCAGCACAGCTAAAAATATCTAATCTTATAAATCAGCACAGCTAAAATATCTGATCAGATAAACCAGACCAGCCAGCAGACATCTGATCTGATAAACCAGACCAGATCAGCTTGCCACAAATATATGTTCATCACACAAATCATCTAATTCTACATCTAACATCTAAATGCCACAAATCATCTAATTGTTTATGCAACTCATTTACAAGAATTCGTTTTGTAGTCATTTTTGATTTTTATATGTATGTCTCTTGTGATTTTGTTTTTTTTTTTTTTATATGTGTATGAGCATTTTTTAGATTGCATCTTTTTCTTCCAAAATAATCTTCTAGTTTTGCGGACAAATGATGTTAATGTTATTCGCATTGATAATAAACAGCGTTGAAACATTTTATATATACTTTATATATTTCCATAATTTCAAGCTTCAATAGATGTGACATTCACACATGTTGAATGATATGCACTTATTAATTAATTTGCAAGATATTCATTAGATTTTATATAACAATATCAGCTTCTCGCAATTCTTCAATTATTGAGACTATTTCATTATTATGATTATTATGACCAGCGACTTGTGATGCTATCAATAGCCGAAGGCGATCAACCAACTCATTTGGATCATTCCAATATACATATATAATTTGATTTATTTGAATTCAATTTCATTAAACCACTTCCTGTCTTATCATTTTTAAATAATTTACTTATAATGTTTCGATATTTATATGCTCTGGTGCCTTTTAGCTGTCCATCGGATTTATAATCTCTTTATGAGCATTTGTTTCAATTAAAATCTTCTTGTAAATCTCCAATTCAGTTTTATCATAATTCATTGGTTTTGAATAAAACATTAACTGATAAAGACCTGATGTAAGGAGCCACATTTGGTTTCCTACCTCAATTTTATCGTCATTTATTTTTATATTGCTGTTACCAAATTTCCATTCTCCACTAGAATTTTTATGTGGCCCTTATAGAGTATCCAACATATTTTTTTTTTACCCAACCGGGATAAATCTATCGGATTTGTTGAAACATTAATATCATCATTCTCTATTGTATCCTCTTGAGAATAGAAATTTTCATCATCATTTGTCTTATATAAAGACTTTTGTGTCTCATCTCACCATTAGTACTTATATGTTCTTTCTTCGGAGTACTTGACTCGAATTTCATTGTACTTTGTTAAAGCTAATATTTGAGTAATTAGCCATTTCATTTTTAATTTCATCTTTAATAATTTTTGAAATTGTATTCGTATTTTTAGAAATATCAATAAATTCATTCAATGGTTCCGTTATAGGCCTAAATGTATCTTGAGTTGTTTAGATGTGTTAGATTCATCAAATTTTATACTTTGAAATTTCCTTTTCAAAGCATTCTCGTCTTTACTAATTCTTCCAAAACTTTTTCTTCCATCGTTTATTAGTTTTAAAATTATGATTAGGTATCTTGCAAGATCAGATATCTACTGGCTGGTCTGGTTTATCAGATTAGGTGGTCTGCTGGCTGGTCTGGTTTATCAGATCAGGTGTTCTGCTAGCTGGTCTGGTTTATCAGATCAGGTGTCTGCTGGGCTGGTCTGGTTTATCAGATCAGGTGTCTGCTGGCTGGTCTGGTTTATCAGATCAGGTGTCTGCTAGCTGGTCTGGTTTATCAGATTAGGTATTTTTAGCTGTTCTAGTCTTTTAGATGGTATGATATTAATAAACAGATGATTGTATAGAAATCAATTTAGATCTAATTGATTCAATGATCTATTCGTAGCTAAGTAGAATTTATGAATTTACCTTTTTATATTTCAATGAAAAAATTAAACGATTTTCTATAGCGACCTGCATATAAATCATCATCTTTACTATTATTAAAAATCCATATTTTTTCTTCCAACATTCTTGACATATATCACAAAACTTTTTATAGCTCATATCCATACCAACGTGATCATTATGTATATGTTTAATATTCATTTCATCCTGCCTAAACATGATAATCATATTTCCCAAAATAAGGATATTAATAAACGACATCAAGCTGATAAAATACTTGAAAATCGTGCTTGGGAAAGAGTTTTAGCCGAGGATAGTAGTATTGGCGAGAAAACAATGCATATTTTGTAAGCAACGCAATGAAAGCAAAGTTAAATTGGAATGGGGGTAAAGGGTCAATACAAAAGTGGAAAGAAAATTTTAACGATGCGGTAAGAATGGCTACAAAAAGTTTAAAGAAGGAAAAACCCAGAGATATTAATGACGCTATTAAAATTGCACGTAGAGTTATCAATAAATCTCTAAAAGGAAAAAATCTAAAGTTGTTATACCTCGCATAATAAATGTTCCCAAAATTGGAGGTTTCTTGCCTTTAGTATCAATTCTTACAGCACTCGGAGCCTAAGGTAGTCTATCTTCTGGTGGATCAGCTATTGTTAAAGCAATTAACACTGCTAAAAATGCTAAGCAAAATCTTGATGAGGCCATTAAACATAATAAAACAATGGAGGCTATTGCAATGGGAAAAGGATTATTTCTTAAGCCATATAAAAAGGATATGGTCTTGTATGTAATAAATCATCAAAAAACTGTTAAAGATGCTACCCAAAAGACCACTCACTGATGTTGATTTAAGGATGTTTGCCACACATATTCCCTATTTTAGAGGTATTTTTATGCGAGATTCACTCCCCAAACGTCTTAGACTCAAAGAATGTGGAATTATTAATTTAGATGTATCAATTGGCTGTGGAACACATTGGGTAGCATACTATAAAAATAATCAACAAAATGAATATTTTGATAGTTTTGGAAATTTGCAGCCACCGTTGGAAGTAGTAGTAAAATACTTGGGTAGAAATTTAGAATATAACTACAATCAACATCAAAAATATAATTCGTTTAATTGTGGACATTTATGCCTACAATTTTTGTATGAAATTTATAATAAATAAAAAGAAAACTTTTTTTAATTTTATTATATAATTTTTGATTTATTTAATAATATTTGATTACATTTTAATTCCATACTGGATATGTACTATTTGAAGAATAATATATTCATTATTTAAATTGAATTGCTCCAGCTGCAATTGATATGATTTCTCGTGTACTCCAGCTTCTTTTTTAATGCAGTAATTTCCAGAGGATAATTCCACTAGTTCTTCTTCAGTCATGGCGTTATATCTAGTTGGTAGAAATATAATGTTATTTTCGACTTCAAGTCTTATGCATTTGTCAAATTTAGTTTTAATTCGTATGGCTTTCAACACAGTATAGGATTTTAAATTCTCCATGTCTTTAATATAAGAATTGGTTTACTGTTGAAATTATTAAATTTATTAATTAGAGATGATGAAATATCCATTTTTGACTTTACTATTGGACTGCTTTTTATTTAATGATTGTTCTTACATTCCTATAATTAAAATTAAGGAAAATAATTGAAAAATGTCTTATTAAAACAATATTTAGAGAATAACATTTTTTTCACACACAGAAATTTAAAATTTTTCCTTTATATTTTCACACCCATCATTAATATTTTTGTTTAAACAATTTAGAAAAATAAAAATTTATCACATTCCAAAAAAATAACAATCAAAAATAAGAAGAACCTTAATTTAATTTTTATTTTCAATTTTTAATTTTTATTTTTTAATTTTCAATTTTTAATTTTTATTTTTCAATTTTTAATTTTTATATTCCACTGAAACTTTTAATGGGATTTGCTGAAGATTTTAATAAAGTCATTTTAAAATCTAAACATGAATTAATTTTACTGCGTAGTAAAAGTGATGAAGGCATGGTATATTCAACAGCAAATACTGAAAAACCCAAAATAAAAATTACAAATATTTCATGGAGAATTCCTCATGTACACTTATCGGATTTTAGTAAATTAAATATGATGAAAGTGATAAAAAACGGAGAAAACTTACCAATAGCATTCCACAGTTGGGACTGTCATTATAATCCTCAACTAACAACTGGAAATACTAACATTTGGAATGTAAAGTTAGCTATCAACAGAGAACGTCCTCGTTTTGCATTAATAGCCTTTCAAAACGATAAAAAATTTGTTCATTGTAATTTAACTAACCTCAAATTACACTTGAATTCAGAATCATATCCTTATGATGATCTTAATATTAAATTTGCTAATGAACGCTTTGCTATTCTCTATGATATGTATGTGAGATTTCAACAAAACTATTATATGAGAGATCCTCAACCCATCCTGAATTGTCAAGAATTTAAACATACTGCTCCTATTATTGTCATTGATGTGAGCCATCAAAATGAATCTACTACAAACGGCTCAATTGATATAAAATTGAGTTTGAGACAAGCAGTAATATTCCAGAAAACACGTCTGCCTATTGTATTCTCATCCATGATCGATTAATTGTTCAAGTACGCAAAGTTGTTTAAATAAATGACAATATGCCAAAAACATATAGTCGCATTTGTCAACATGAAAAATTAAATTTTCCTCAAACACAGTTATTTTCATAATTTTTTCTAAAATCTTATAAAATATCATCTATTACATAAGAAATATTTAAAAAAATTAATTTAAGTCTAAATAAAATAAAAATTATAATACAATTAAAAATTAATACAATGTTTTATTTACATCTTCCAAATCAATATTTGTAAATATATCATCATCACTATCAATCTCCATAAACATATCACTAATATTATTATGAACATTTAAATTATTATTTTCAAATATCAGAAACAATGATATTAAATCCAACACTACGAGAGAGAATTGACACCTTTCTTTTTGAATATGATGGACACATTTCTTTTGAGGATCTCCATTATATATTAAACTTTAAGAATATAATGGATGAATTTGAAAATAAGGAGTGCCTAGACTCGATACATGGGGAACATTTCATTGATTGTCCATGGTCTACTGATAGTTGCGGAGAGGGACCTGATACTTGTAGCTGTTTTTGTCTATAGACAGAGAAAACGATCTATAATTAATTTTATTGAAATGTATTATAAACATCTAAGCGTTAATAAATGAATAAAATGAAAAATATACAAAATACACTGTCTTGTATATTATTTTAAATAGTATCCAAATTTTACTATGTCACCTAAAACACTTGAAACATTATGTCTGTAGGCTGATCCCTATAAAAATTTTACATGTATATCAATGAGACGTACAAGATGTGTTTGATTAAAAATATTCTCATAATGTAAACACAATTTAAATATTAGACAAATTTTTATCATGTCGCCTAAAAACTTGACATAATACTGTCATCCACATATTTTAAATATTACACTAATTTGATTATATTTTGTACAAATTCTTCTCAAAAATATTTTCATAATGTAAACATAATAAAAGGGTTTCTTGTTACAATCGTTTTGTATACTTGCGATGCGTTTATGACGGTATCATAAAACGTTTGGGTGTATGTCTGTTTGTCATATTGACCACCCGTTAAAGTACTTGAAACAATGCTGAAATGCTGCTGTAGCATTTTAGAAAAGTTAGTTCTAAGACTATATTTTAGTATAAATACTAGTGTAAATTATTTTGTAAAATTAGCGTTAAACACAACTTTAAAATAAACAGTACTAATAAGTACTAACAAAATAAAAAACCCAACTCGTGTCACACCTAACTTATTATATGACAATCCTGCGGACACTACTGATGCAGTAGTACAGCGAACAATATTCCTAAGAAAAATCCTGCGACTGCAAATGCACCACCAGCTATAAGCATCAGTGCCGAGTTATTCGTACTAATTTGTATGATAACTAATATTACAGTCATTGTAAGTATTTAAAGAACTATATCCGTAAGCAAGTAATAAGACAGACAACCAGCAACTCTATAAACAAGATATAGATGCCTCAGGTTTAAAAAAATTATCATTCAAGTCTGTGTCGACCCGAACACAACGGTGTCAGTGATCCAATGGAGACGACAACCTTTAAAGAATTGAACGACACCATTTGCTCAAGACTAAATAGAAGAGAAGGGAGCACAGTATTATATATGAACGATGAGTTCATATCAGAGGAGGAGACCCCAGACTCACTAAATTTAAAGGATATGCATTTGATATACCTACATAAATACCAGAAGAGATAGAAGAGTAGACTTGTCCATGGTCTATTGATAGTTGGAGAGAGGGACCTGATACTTGTAGCTGTTTTGTCTATAGACAGAGAAAACGATCTATAATTAATTTTATTGAAATATATTATAAACATCTAAGCGTTTAATAATGAATAAAATGAAAAACATACAAAATACACTGTCTTGTATATTATTTTAAATATTAGGCAAATTTTACTATGTCACCTAAAACACTTGACACATTATGTCTGTAGGCTGATCCCTATAAAAAATTTTACATGTATACCAACGCGACGTACAAGATGTCTTTGATCATGATTTGATCTGTTCACTCAAAAATATTCTCATAATGTAAACACAATTTAAATATTAGACAAATTTTTATCATGTCGCCTAAAAACTTGACATAATACTATCATCCACATATTTTAAATATTACACTAATTTGATTATATTGTGTACAAATTCTTTTCAAAAATATTTTCATAATGTAAACACAATAAAAGGGTTTCTTGTTACAATCGTTTTGTATACTTGCGATGCGTTTATGACGGTATCATAAAACGTTTGGGTGTATGTCTGTAGGCTGAGAAAACGATCTATAATTAATTTTACATGTATATCAACGCGACACTAATTTGATTATATTGTGTACAAATTCTTCTCAAAATATTTTCATAATGTAAACACAAAGAATTTTCTATGCACATAATCCCATCATCCCAGTGAAAAAACTGGGGCGGAAAATTCTTCTTTTTTTCATAGATGTAAAATTGTGAAAAGCCGTCGGCAAAACATAATTGTGTAATAAAAATATTCTCCACACACAGAATTTTTACTGGGCCAGATGTTTATGAAAATTTATCTTTTTTTACTGGGCAGAAAATTCTTCTTTTTTTTACTGGAGCAGAAAATTATTCTTTTTTTCATAGATGTAAAATTGTGAAAAGCCGTCGGCCAAAACATAATTGTGTAATAAAAATATTCTCCACACACAGAATTTTTACTGGGCCAGATGTTTATGAAAATTTATCTTTTTTTACTGGGCAGAAAATTCTTCTTTTTTTACTGGAGCAGAAAATTCTTCTTTTTTTCATAGATGTAAAATTGTGAAAAGCCGTCGGCAAAACATAATTGTGTAATAAAAATATTCTCCACACACAGAATTTTTACTGGGCCAGATGTTTATGAAAATTTATCTTTTTTTACTGGGCAGAAAATTCTTCTTTTTTTACTGGAGCAGAAAATTCTTCTTTTTTTCATAGATGTAAAATTGTGAAAAGCCGTCGGCAAAACATAATTGTGTAATAAAAATATTCTCCACACACAGAATTTTTACTGGGCCAGATGTTTATGAAAATTTATCTTTTTTTACTGGGCAGAAAATTCTTCTTTTTTTACTGGAGCAGAAATTCTTCTTTTTTTCATAGATGTAAAATTGTGAAAAGCCGTCGGCAAAACATAATTGTGTAATAAAAATATTCTCCACACACAGAATTTTTACTGGGCCAGATGTTTATGAAAATTTATCTTTTTTTACTGGGCAGAAAATTCTTCTTTTTTTACTGGAGCAGAAATTCTTCTTTTTTTCATAGATGTAAAATTGTGAAAGCCGTCGGCAAAACATAATTGTGTAATAAAAATATTCTCCACACACAGAATTTTTACTGGGCCAGATGTTTATGAAAATTTATCTTTTTTCACTGAGTCAGAAATTCCACTTTTTTCATTTAAATTTATTTTTTTCACTGCGCAAATTTTTGAAAATTTATTTTTTTAAATTTATTTTTTTCACTGCGCAAATTTTTTTAAATTTATTTTTTTCACTGCACAAATTTTTTTGAAAATTTTTTTTAAATTTATTTTTTAAATTTTTTGAAATTTTTTTTTTTTTAAATTTATTTTTTAAATTTTTTGAAAATTTTTTTTTTTTTAAATTTTTTTTTTTTAAATTTTTTTTTTAATTTTTTTTAAATTTTTTTTTTTTAAAATTTTTTTTTAATTTTTTTTAATTTTTTTTTTTTTTTGAAATTTTTTTTTGAAATTTTTTTTTTTTAAATTTTTTTTTAAATTTTTTTTTTTTTTTTTTTTTAAATTTTTTTTTGAAATTTTTTTTGTAACGACTGCGCTGCTGCGTCGTTACAAACTTCCCATTTCCTATCTACTGGCGTCGGTACATGACCGAATAACAGACTAGATCTAAATATCCTAACCAGTTGTGGGACAATTAAATCCATCCCTTTCTGCAACAGACAAGGATAGATCCCATCCGGACCCGGAGATTTGAATGAAGAGAATTCACCTATCGCCCATTTTACCCTGTTCTCCTGAAAGACAGCACTTGATAGGCGTACATTTCTGCCTGTTAGGTCTGGAATTCGTTGAATCACGACAGACCCGCAGTTGTCAACGCATCCTGGGAAGTGCGTATCAAGTAGGAGTTCACAGGTTTCAATGGGAGATTCAGTGTAGGTACCATTCGGCCTCTTGAGAGTACATAGACCATTCGTATGATCCTGGGACAGGGCCTTTTGTAGACGCACCGCCTCTGGAAGATCAGAGATCTTCTCACAGTAGTTGCGCCACGTGGACCTCTTGGATCTACGTAGTTCTTTATTGTACTCAGTGAGCGCTGCCTTATAGGTAACCCAGTCTCCTGTTTCCTTGGCCCTATTGAACAGTCTTCTGGCCTCTATTTTGAGCTTATCCAGACCATCGTTCCACCATGGAACATCCCTCTTCGTCTTCCTGGTCTTTTCAGGACAGCTCAGAGTATAAGCAGAAGTTAAATTTGAATGAATATCAGATGCTTCATGATCAATTTCGCTTGTGCTCAAGATGAGCCCTTTAGAAAGATCTGCACCGTTTTTCAAATGATGACGAAAATTTTCCCAGTTTGTGCATCTGGGATTACGATAGATCTGGCATGAGTCCAATGAACTAACAACATCGAATACCAGGTGTTGGTGGTCAGACATTGATACTTCATTGGAGACATGCCAATTGGAGATGGCGAAAGAAATATCAGAGCTAGTAAGAGTGAGATCTAAGACCTCTGACCTAATAGCATTCCTGAAAGTCGGCTCGTCACCCCTATTTGCTATGTTTATATTATTGCTACATATAAATTCAAGCAGGTACTCACCACGTTTGTTTACATTGGTACTTCCCCATGTTGTGTGATGTGCGTTGGCGTCGCAACAGAGGATCCAACTGAGTTTCCTCCTTCGGCAATATTCCACCAAGGCCGAGACCTCAGTAGTTGGTACCGTGTCAGCATCGCCAGGTAGATAAGCAGAGGCCAGAACTACCTCGTGTTCCCCAGATAAGGAGGGCACCTTTGCCCAGATCGCAACCAAGTCTCCCATAATGAACTCTGAAATTGGAAGATATGTTAGATTGTCCCTAACTAGGATGGCCGCTCTTGGCCTGATATGCTTTGAATCGTAAATCAACCTACCTTGATTTGCGTTAAGCCCTTTTATGGCTCCGTCGTGCACCCATGGCTCCTGAATAAAAACAGCATCCCGGGCCTCAGTGGTGAACCTTCTGTTGGCGACGTCCGATGCCGCTTTGGCATGGTGAAGGTTCACCTGTAAGCACTTTAAGTGCTTCGGTGTCTTACCTTTTCCGGTAGCCATTATTTATGAGCGTGCTTGGCGGCACGCTTTGCCACCTTTCTGCCCCTGTTGGAGTTCAGCAGAAACGCCTCCTCTGCCGAGTTTCTCTCCCACTTTTTCCGCCTGTTGGGAGCCTGATTGGCCATATACTTAGCTTTGGGCTCAGATGAATTGGGCCTTACAAGGTCCTTTGAGCAGCCCGGTTTATCATCCATATTAGGGTCATTAGCGACCCTGTTGTCGGATTTAGTCGTTGCTGCCGAATTATTTGTATTTGCCCTATTGGGTATGTCACGCCCGACCTCTTGTTGCTGACGTGTAGGCCTTACCAGCGCTGTTCCATATCCAAAATTCACTCTGCAGTTCTTTCGCTTGAGTAGGTCGGCTGAGATTGGGTCAATGGAGAGGGTTAGCTCAACAATACCACCCTTTATGACCCTATTCAGTACCTTCCAATACCCAACCGAAAGTTCACAGTTCTGGCCCTCAACTAGTCCAAGAAGTAAATCACTGGACGTGTCCTCCTTTTCGGGAAAGTATCCCACGAACACTTGGGCCTTCGGCACTTCATCTTCCGCCACTACTTTCAACACAGCATCGCTCCATGGCTTCAGAGTGGGGACGTGAGTCCCCAGCCACTGCGCTGTGTCTTTGTCGCGGCATACAAAACTGAGCCAACCTGGCTTATAGGAGCAACTAGAGAAAACTGGGCTTTATTGTCCCTTTTCTAAGCTCCGCGATCTTGTACAAGACAGCTCTTTGAATGGAGTGCAGCTGTTCATCTGTCCATCTAGTCGCCGGAAAATCAGGCGGAATTACACCAATCTTTACGGTGGAGACTGCTTCTTTATAAGACGGCGCCATTTGTTTTTGCTGCTTCGCTGGAACCGTCAAGGCTGGCTTTGGCAATGTGCCGCCTTCAACCTTGCGAGGTGTGCCATCCACAGCAATCTCAGCGGTCCGTTTTGCAGGTTGTTTCGACCCTGGTGGCGTTGAGCCATCTGAGCGTACCCTCTTTCTTTTACCAGCGAGCTCTTTAACCTCTTTTCGGGCTTCGCGCATTGATAGCAAACAAAGTCGCCGCGCTGCCTCTGGGTCAATACCCTCGTCCAGGTACATCCTCAGGCGTTTTCGAGCAGCACCACATAGCTTCACTCTTTCAGTCGCAGGTTTCGGCTGATCACCTGGAGCTTTCGTAACCTCATTCGCGGTACTAATAGGCTGGGAACATAAAAGTTGGTTAGGGTGTTTTCCTAACAAGCATCATTAGGGTCTTTTCCTAACAAGCATTGAAGACCAACATTTGCTAATTTTTCGAATGTAAAAGTATTTAATATGATTTCCTGCAAAAAAACCTTAAACCGAACTAAAGATCATTAAACTGGCAAAAAAATACGTCTTTTCCAATATGATTGCGGTTTACTTTTTAAGTTCTAATATATGAGAAATAAAAATGTTGAGTGCATTTTTATATTTTTGGTGGTGTATTATATATTTTGAAAAGTAAGAAATACATTGAGAATGGATGTAGTGTGCTTTAACATATCGGCTAACATATACACAAAAGTTATTCATGTCATCCAAAAAAATTTTTTTTAATATTTTAACTCAACGTATCGAGAATTTTTGAAGTTCGTCACATACAAGGTTTATTTAAATCTGCGGATTCACTAATGTGTAGTTTCCTTGTTAGTTTTTTAATATATATGCCAATTACCAGGTGTAGGGCCACATAAGGGAACATTCCCATATATAGATAATTACACATATAACTATTTTTTCATCAGGACTCAAGCTATTCATATTTTGATTGCTCATAGCTTGAGATAAGAATAGTCTATATAATGGCGGCTATAAAATTAGAAAAAGCCTAACAAAAGTTTTAATTTTCCAGTGTAGTAAAATTATGTCAATTTTCGTCTTAAGTATTGCAACAATTGTAGCTCTAATAAGTTACAAGTAACAGAGTTTTTTTTAATATGACGTAACACAACTTTTTTAGGAAATCGTCGGAATTTTTCGTGTATATTTTTCTGTCTGCTCGTATAGTTAAAAAAAATGCAGATTAACTTCTGACGAGAAACTTTTTATCTCCAGTAGTGTGATTAAGTAACTTATTAACGACGAAATATAAGTAATTCTTAAAATTTTTCTAACGATATTTGTTGTTAAAAAAATCTCTAACTTATAGACCAATTCTGTCGGTAACAACTTTAATCGGTATCTCTTGTCAAATATTCAAAAAATACTGAATAACATTTTCGGTAATTCAACCGACAATTGCCGTTAGTTACCGAAATCTATCAAATCGTTCAGAAAGTTAGTGAATCGCAGTACAAAAGGCGTTTGGGATAGTTTATTATTTTTTAATAATATATTTTTAAAATGTTTGGCTTTATTACGTTTACGAAAAAAAATATTTAATTAACTACAAAAAATTGTGTAAATCGAGGTAATTTTCACATAAATCTATATACACGAGAAATTAAAAAATCTTGTAAATGTGAAATTGTGTAAAAAAGTATCGAGTACATCGAGGGATAGATGATCCACTATAACATCTTGATAACCCATTAAATAAACCGTTCATTTATTTTAAATCCGAAGATTAGAAATTTTCTATTTTTTTTTCTTTGTGAACTAATGGAACTTTAATCAAAATATCACATTAGTTCCAACAAAATTGTACTCGACTTATATAAACGTACCTTCTATTGGTACACTAAGAGAATTATAATAATTTATTTCTTCATAGCTTTAATGAAAATTGTCACTGGAACTCGTCCATTGAAACTTTTCATAGAATCCATGAAAAAGGTTTCATAAAAAAATTATTAATTATTGAAAATCTTCATAAAACTAATAAATAATTCCGACAATGAAGCGTTCATAAAATTCCCGATTTGAGAATTAAATAAAGTTTGAAATGTACAAAAATTAATAAAGTTATGAAATTTTATAAAAAAGTTAAAAGTTTCAAAATTTTCATTATATTTATGAAGAGATATTTTATGAAATCGAAGGATTTTTTTATGAAACTATGAAATTTTATGAAAATAAATTTTATAAAAAATTTCATTACATTAATAGAATTGCTTGAATATATCAACTTCTTCATTGAATCTACGAAAACAAAGTCTTTGAAATTCTTTCATAAATATCGTGAAGAATAATAAGAATTTTTTGTCGTAATAATTCATAGCAATTGTTTATTTAGTGTTTCGGAGAACGACATTTAAAATTCTACACAACCAAAAGTAACATTTATTATTCGTTGTTTGTTATTAAAACTTTCTTGTTTATTTTTAAAATATTATATAAGCTCTCCTTTATATATGACCTACTTCAAAAATTTTCGAAACCTGTTGAAACTGACTTTAGATTCCAACTATTTCTCCAGGTTGTACGAATTGAGAAGAACGATGGACAGGGTCAAGTTTCTAGAAGCTACGACGTGCAAAGTTTCACGTTGAAACGTCTTCAACAAGATATCTGATGGGCACTAAATGTAAAAAAAAACATGACTTGAAACTTACAAGAGTTTTTTATTCATTTTGGTTTTTTGCTTATAGTTTTTAACTTTTAGATGCAAGCCAATGTAAAATAGACTCAATAAACATGGGAAATACATTTACTGAAAAAGTAATTTCCATATCGCTGCTTGGTGAAAAGTTGTAAGTTCGATTTTTAAACTACCGCAGTTTTTTCGTAGGTATTTGCGCCGTTTAATGGAATTTAATTTTGAGAATAGTTTTTGAAAAATGGTGTAGTTTTATATAGTTTGGTTTGAGGTATATCAAGTTAATGTCAACCAATAACGAGATACGAATATACGAATTGGCGAATTTTTGAAAAATGTATGTTTTTGCGTTTGAAATTCACATTTATGTTTGGAATTGTATAGCGTATTGCGTGAACTAAGTTACTTTGTAAACAGCACCTCCGAGTCAAAAAGGCATTTTAAAACTTTTAAACGCAAAAATGTTGTGAACTTTTAAAAAATTTTGCGAAAATTAATTATTTTGTTTCGCCTTTTTTTGATAAAAAATAAACATGGCTTGAGAACATAGATAGGTGTCTAGAGTGAATCGTTATAACGGACTAATAGATAAAAAGCAAATAAATTTAATTTTTTCACTCACAGCGTCTACAGCGGCAGTTTTTTCCAAGTACATTTCGCTTTGTGGCAATTCAAGCGCTGTATCAATTCCGCAAAAACGTACATTAAATATAAGATTTTAATGAGCTTACTACTTAAATCGAAAAGGCATCAAACATTTTTAAGGACTAAATTTTATGAAGCGAACAAAATTTTCAAAACCTCAGAAACATCATTATATAAAATGATTAATTTTGCGAATTTAATATGATTTCCGGCAAATAAGTGACCCAAACCCCAACGTCGTATAATTAAATCGGCAAAAAAATGCGTGATTTTCAAAATAATCGCGGTTTTCTTTTTAAGTTCTACTACATGATAAAAGAATTTTTTGAGTGTGTTTTCGTATTTTTTGGTTATGTATATATTATGTATATATCGCTTATTTACTAAAAGATTGCCATAAGTTTGAGTTAATGATTCAGATTTATTAGTTATATCATGCTACATATTGTGTAAAAATTTCATATTAATATCATGTTTACTTTTCTCGTTAGAAGAGAATATATTTTCTTTTTTCTGCAAAGTGGGTACAAAGAGTATAAACTTTATAGTGAAACTATGTTATTCACGGATTACTCGAAAATTAGCTAACTCACACCAAACTCGCACCAAGATAAAAATGCATTAAAAACCCGTTTTATAAAAAACGTGACCAAATAAATATAAAAATGGTCGAGCTAGGTTGATACGGATTAATAACTTTTAACGCGTTTTCTGCTAAATGGTGTTTTTTGAGTTATGTCAATCGTTTAGTAAATGCGCGATATATGTATATTAAAACGTGATAAATGCAATGAGATTGATGTAGTTTTTATTTAATCTAGATAAATAAAGATAAATGATTAATGCGAATGGAAATAGCATGCTTTAACATCGGTTAACATACACACAAAAAGTTATTCGTGTCATACAAAAAAATGTTTTGAAAATATTTTACCTCAAAGTGTCGTAAATTTTTAAAGTTCCCCATATAATTAATTCAACATAATTGTACAACTTGGAAAATATGTATCCTTTATTTTTACGAAATTTTTGCAACTTAGAAGGAAACCACAATGTGGTGACTCCTCAGATTTGAATGAAAATTTTTATGTTGTAGAGGACAAAAAATATAATACATACATGTATTTTTTTATGTGGGCAATCTTAAGTTTAGGGGTTAAAAAGTGGGATCAAAAATTACCCAATTTAAAGTTTATTTAAATATATTTCTTATTAAACTATACGCAAATTGGAAATAAAATGAAATTAATTTTAAAGACGCAATGGTATATAAAATATTTTTGTTTTGTATACATATTTGTTATTCAAATAAATTTGAATACCTATCAATATAATTAAGTTTTAATAATATTGTAACTACCGACATTTTTATTCTAACAATTGAATATTTTATGTTAATGGATTATAATATTCTATAAATAAACTCACATGCGTTCCGCAAAATATATTCTATTAATAAAAAGAATCGTATGCCGCGAAACGGCGACCTCACGTTTGTCAGGCAAATACTTTTAAACATGAATTTCTTTTTGTGCCAAATTTGAATATATGTGTCTAAAAATAGAGTTGGAGGTACAAGAGTAATTCGGTTGCTTATCTCAATATTTAATTAGAGTTACCAAAACTATCAAAAATGTACGTTATTTTAAATTTATTTTATTAATAAAAAAATCTTATACCGCGAACTGGGCTCAAGCCGGCTACCTCCAGCTTTTCAGACAGTCACTTGACCTCTAGCATAAACCGAATTTGAATTTGTTTCGTTTTGAACTACATCTCTTTCAACCGAGCCATTTCTTTAGGTGTGGAAATAGAAAATAGTCACTGGGGGCTTAATCCTGATAATATGGTGGATGAGGAACCAATTCGTAACCCAATTCATGGAATTTCGCCATTGAGACTACACGAGACACACGATTGAGTTTATGGTCAATTGAGATCAAACACGACACATAGCTTTCTTAAGCCTAACTGATTATTTGAAATCGAAACCATAGTAAATCCATTTTTTACCATTGAAGTTGATGGCTAATAGTACTTATCAAGATTTTCCTTGATTTAAGCGACGTTTTTTAGCAAAACATAATGTCTTGTGATCACTCGAAATTCGCGTTTTTTTTCACGAAGTTGTATGCTTTGATCAGTTGTCTATTAACAATTGATACATGACGGCAGCAGTGTTCATTTCATGTAACTACGAATGGAGTTCGAAAAGTCACGGATTTATTGATCCGCCTTAGTACTTTACTCATAAAACCGCCTGTCCAAAAAGTTTAAATTTCTGATAGCTACAGAAAATCAATCTAAATTTAGATAAACTTAATTTTAGCTCACAAATTTAGTTAACATTGTAACTAACCAAACTGTTAAATACATTGACAGTTGTATTTAAATTATCTTACTTTACGCAACAATTTCGATTAAAATCTGACTTTTTTGACTCAATAGATCTGACAATATGCAGATCGATATTTATTACTGGGAGTATGCGTGATTTAAAAGAACCAGTTTAAAGGTACGAAGTAACGAAAATTATTCAAGTTCGAGGCCATACTCTATATTTCTTTATTAGGATATTGTCCTAACAAATAATCTATAGAGTTTTTGTTTTCAAATTTATTCTTTTCTTTGACGCTTTCAGGAATGTGTTAATAGATCTATTTCGGGAATTTTATAGGTTCCCATCATCAGAACACGTTTTGAAAGAGGTAACAATCCCATGCCAAACATCAAACATTCATATAAACTAGTTTACTCACTACATGAGAACTAATATATATTATATGAGCTCGAAGTAAAAAAGATTATCACCATTGATCAAAAAATAAATAGAAGACTTGTTTTTGTGTGTATGTCTACCTTTGGTAAATATTCAATACACATTTTTGTTTCTTTTCCTTTGATATGTACATTTGTTAAAAACAAAACGTACAGGGGAAGTAGTAAACATGGCCTCGAACTTGAATAATTTTCATTTTCATTGCACAACTAAAGGTCGAAAAAAACATAATTTTTATTTTTATTAAAACGAAATAACGATTTTCTATTAATTTCGCCATCTCGCTTACTTTCCGAGATTAAGATTTTTTTATGATTACATAATAAAGAAAGTAAAAAACAACGCTAGCGGAAGTTGTGGCAAATCTTAGAAGAAAAATTAACAAAATATTACCATCAAAAATTAGGCTTCTGGCAAATAAAACCACATTTTAATCTGATATTTTTTGTCTGTCTATATTAAGCTTGTTGAACAAAACCTCGTAGAAAATCTGAAAATATTGGTATTATCGTACATTTAAGCTTAAATGCAAAGTAGTTAGGAGAGAGCAGTTATCTCGCACTCACATTCATTGTACACTTAAAGAAATAAGTGTGTAAGCCAGTGGCGTACCCAGGGGGGGGCCCTGGGGGCCAAAGCCCCCCCCGAAATATTTCGATTTTATATTTTATTTTTGTTTTGGTTAGTATGTAATAAATGAATTTATAATATTTTTTTGAGACTATAATTTTTCAAACTAATGATATATTAACTGAAATTGATCTATGGAAACACTACCATAAAGACCATCAAATCCGCTAGATGCTATTCAAGATTGCAACAAGGAACTTTTTCCAAACGTTTACATGTTTTTACATTTACTGATAGTAATTCCTGTTACAACTGCATCCGCGGAGAGAAGTTTTTCCACCCTAAAAAGAGTGAAAACATATTTAAGGAATTCTATGGGTGAAGCTAGACTTGGTGCTCTAGCTCTTGCATCAGTGTATCGAGAAAAGCAGGGACCGAAAATAACAGTTATTTCCAAATTTTTAAACAAAAAAAGCAATTAGAAGTAAATGTCGGAAAACTGTTTCAAGCATACCATTTTGATCCTTATGAACTAGTCTATAATAAAATGCATTGCTTTTTAAAATTATGATTTTTATTTTTTTTAGCAAAAATAAAAGTTTTTTTGATTTTTATTTTTTTGAGCAAAAATAAAAAATATTTTTGATTTTTATTTTTTCGAACAAAATAAAAGTTATTTTTTGATTTATATTTTTTCGAGCAAAAATAAAAGTTATTTTCGATTTTTATTTTTTCGGGCAAAAATAAAAGTTATATTTAGATTTTTATTTTTTCGAGCAAAAATAGATCTTTAGCCAGATCGAAATACTAGTATCAACCTAGCTAATATATTTGATTTGCTTTATTTTTGTAAATATACGGAGGTTGAAAGCTCGTTATAAATTGAAAATAACATAAAAATAATCTCGATGTATAAAAACAAAAAACTAATATAACTGTAAAAAATATTACTTGAGCCAGAGTACAAACTAAAATTTTTTTATATAAATAGAACATTTTTGGTCTTCAAAGTTTAGTAACGTCATGATGCTTGTTAGGAAAAGACCTAACCACGTGCTTGATTACTAAGAAGACAAGAATGGAGCAAAATTGATTATTAATAGGTTTTTTGTTAACGTTCTGCCTATTATGGAGGCTCTAACTTTTCTAAAACTTCGGGTTCTGATGAGATCTTTAGCCAGATCGAAATACTAGTATCAACCTAGCTAATATGTTTGATTTGCTTTATTTTTGTAAATATACGGAGGTTGAAAGCTCGTTATAAATTGAAAAAAAAAAAAAAAAATAAGTTATTTTTTGATTTTTATTTTTTCGAGCAAAAATAAAAGTAGTTTTTTGATTTTTCGGGCAAAAATAAAAGTTATTTTTTGATTTTTATTTTTTCGAGCAAAAATAAAAGTTATTTTTTGGTTTTTATTTTTTCGGGCAAAATTAAAAGTTATTTTTTGATTTTTTCGTGCAAAAGTTATTATTTGATTTTTATGTTTTCGAGCAAAAATAAAAGTTATTTTTGATATTTATTTCAATTTCTTGAGTTGAAATTCCATAAGTTATAAATTTTTATTTTTATAACGAATAAATAACAAATAACGCAGTTATATTATACATATATATATAATATATAAATATATACATATTATATATAAATTTTATGGTTGCCTTTTGTGATATTTTCGAGTTTTATAATCAGTAAAACTTATTTTTAATATGACGATTTTTTTGAAGAATTCTTGTTTTAAAAATGACGAATTTAATTTCCAAAAATTGGCAGCACTGCTCGTATAAATATAGATGTTTGTCTTGTAGTTAGATACTTAAAAAATGTATAATAATGTATATTAATACAGTTATCACAAAAAATAACATTGCAAAATATTTGCTGTATATCTATCATCACTGTAAAATCATAATTACAAAGCTAATAACTTTTATTTTAGGTAAAAAAAAAAAAATTAAAACCAAAAAATGACTTTTATACTTGCTCGAAAAAATAAAAAACAAAAAAACTTTTATTTTTGCTCAAAAATATAAAAATCAAAAAAAAAAACGTTTTATTTTTGCTCGAAAAATTAAAAAACAAAAAATAACTTTTATTTTTGCTCGAAAAAATAAAAACCAAAAAATAACTTTTATTTTTGCTCGAAAAAATAAAAATCAAAAAATAACTTTTATTTTTGCTCAAAAAAATAAAAATCAAAAAATAACTTTTATTTTTGCTCGAAAAAATAAAAATCAGAAAATAACTTTTATTTTTGCTCGAAAAAATAAAAATCAAAAAATAACTTATTTTTTTTTTTTTTTTTTCAATTTATAACGAGCTTTCAACCTCCGTATATTTACAAAAATAAAGCAAATCAAACATATTAGCTAGGTTGATACTAGTATTTCGATCTGGCTAAAGACTTTTATTTTTGCTCGAAAAAATAAAAATCAGAAAATAACTTTTATTTTTGCTCGAAAAAATAGAAATCAAAAAATAATTTTAACTTTTGCTCGAAAAAATAGAAATCAAAAAATAATTATAACTTTTGCTCGAAAAAATAAAAATCAAAAAATAACTTTATTTTTGCTCGAAAAAATAAAAATCAAAAAATAACGTTTATCATCTGGCTTTTATGAAAAAAGAAATAATTTTTACGGTCCCTGGAGAAAAGGTTGAACCTGACATTGACATTGACACTTTTGACATTGACACTTTTATGAAAAAAAATCGTTGAATTAAATTTTAAGAGCTTTGTTAATAGTATATAAGGATCTTAATTAATATGATAGCTCACTTTAAAAATCAAAATAAAATTATTTAATTGATACATAAATTTGTTAAATATTTCAAAAAAAAAACTTGTTTGTAGATATAAAAAAAACTAAAAAAACAAAGACATGTCAAAACATTTTTGCTTCAAAATTGCTATCATAACTGGGTATAACGTCAATGGTAACTTTCCCATCCAAAACTTATTTAACAGATACAAAATATTAGTGTCCGACCGAACTCATTTTTTTCGGCCGAAGCCGAAATTCGGCCATAATATCAATGTTCTGCCGAAGCCGAAGCTGAACTTTTTGTTTTAATAAAAAAAAATAAATTGTTTTGTTAGATCAATAAATTTAAACCAAAATTATATGCTTTTCAAACAAAAAAAAATTTAAAAAACAAAAATTGGGCCCCCCCCGAAACAAAATCCTGGGTACGCCGCTGGTGTAAGCATTAAATTCATTAAATTAGATTTAGTTTAATTTTAATATTTTAATTATATACTGCAACAATATTTGCTGCCGTAACAGTGGTCAATGCAAAACAAACTAACCTGCATATTTTTAATTTATTTAATGTTTATATTTTGTTTAAGACAAAACTATATTATTTGACTTAATCTGCCATCATAATAATGAACACATTCAACTTAAGTTTATATTCTTTGTTATCTAATTTTTTTTTCTTACACTCAAGAGTGATTTTCATTGATTGTCAAAGATAAAAACGTTTAATGGAAAGCTTTACTAAAAGCACAATGGATTTATACATGATTAGTTACATTCAATTTGCGATTTTTTAAATCCATTTCATTACGTTCAAAACTATTGTACTTGCACATTTCTATCATATTTAAGTACTTAGTATCGTAAGTAGGGCAACCAAGAAAAGTTATTAAAACAGTATTTTTAGCTTCAGTTTCGCCAACATTTATATTAACATTGTTATTACAAGTATATTTTTATAAAATGTGTTTCCGCTTTTGCAAGAATTTCGGTGGGTAAAAAAATGTGCAGTAAAGGAATTATCAGTATTTTTTTGTTGGTTTATCAAACCATTTTTTTCACAAGTTACGTCTAACTTTTATTTATTTTAATTTATTTTTTTTTCTTTGAGCAACTCTCAGGGGATGCCCCTGATATTAGGAAAATAGGTTATGGGAAGGGTGAAAGAGAGAGTAGAGTTTGTGAATATCTGATTTGAATTTCTCAACATTGTAAGTGAGAGGAGATACCTCAGCGGGTAGTTTATTCCACATACGCCTAGTACGACTAATGAACGATTATTCGCTGTAATGCGGTGTGCACTGATAGAAATTTGTGCGTAGTATTAATGAATTGCCTCATTAATCCAATTAATTTTTTCATAAAAAAGTCCCCAGAGAAACGTTTCATTTAGTCAATGAAAGGAGTTTCAATAAATAAATTTTAATGAATGTTTTCATTGACCCAAGGAAAATTTCATAAAGCATATGATTTTTTTTTCATTAATCCTAGCCTAATCGTTATGAAAGTTTCATGTGTTTAATGAATCAAATTCATAGTTTGTATGAAATATTTTCGTTGATATTTAATAATTTGCACTTTGTATGATTATTTTAGCATAGCAATAATTTGGTGATTATTGAGAAATTACCAGTCGTTAATATTTTAAAAGCTGAACTAAAAAAACCAATTTTAATTTATTTCAGTTTTTATTGTTTTATTTTTACAAAATTGTTCAATCTATCTTTACATTTTTTATGATTTGTGTTAAAAGATGACATATTTTCTTATATGTCGGTACAAAATATGTAATTTTTTATCGATCTGGCTTGGAATTTTGTAGAACGATCGACGATTGTAGTCCACTTTTTGTAGTTAAATTACGACCATATTAGATAAAAATGTTAAATATTGTTAACAATGTTGATAAAAAAAACAAAATTTATTATCGTTTAGCATAACGTTTTTGTGTAACATCGTCAAAACGTTAACAATTTAGGTCTCATTTTGAACAAAACTATATCGTTTTTCTTAGAGAATCTGTTCCCTGGAATTTAGTGACCAACTATTTAAATTCGTCAAAAACTGTTAGCTCTAGGCAAACTTAATAAAAAAAAAATTATTTATATCAAAGTTTTGGTTAATTCTGTTTAAAAGAAATTTTTCCGATTTTTTATTTGAAAATGATAGTAAAAAAAAAAAAAAATTTTTTTTCTCATTACAAGATAAAATTTTTATCGAAAAAAATGTGAAAATTTTTCATTGATTTAATGATTTTTTTTTAGAAATTATGAAAAAATCATAAAAAATGTTAATGAAACAAATACCAATATTAATGAATTTTCTTTCAGTTAATGAAATTTTTCATTAAACCAATGAATCGATTTTAATGAAATCGTTTCATTATTACTATGAAGGAAAATTCTATCAGTGCGGGAAATCGATTACAAACGCATGTGCTCTACCAGATAAGCGAGTATTCCGAATGAAAACCCTGG
This sequence comes from Delia radicum, assembly GCA_021234595.1. Lineage (NCBI taxonomy): Eukaryota > Metazoa > Arthropoda > Insecta > Diptera > Anthomyiidae > Delia > Delia radicum. The sequence continues at coordinate 72,881,029 of CM037855.1, read as the reverse complement.
CTCTGGGGATATGATCGCTAATCTCAGCAGAACTTCTTGGTAACAGTGTTACACAACCCCCATTCCGATTATGGCCCAATGAGTCAATAGAGCCAGATACTCTACTGTCATTGATGAGCGTCAACGCTCTCATTTGTATTGAACAACAACTTTATTTTTTTAATCGAATAAGCTCTATAGGTATTTCTTATTGAATAAAAAACGTACACAGTATTTTATTTTTTTTTTTTTTGGTTGCCCTAATCATTTATATTAACGTATATACAAGTTGTGCAGCAAAATAAAACCTTCAATTATTTTATTTCTTACTACTTCTTACTATTTATTTTATTTATTTACAGATCAAAAGTCAATACTAACCGATAGCGATTGGAAAAAACTATGGATGCGAGGAGGTATAAATCCCGATTCAAAATTAGATAGCAATAATATTGATTCAAGTGACAGTCCAATGTTTGAGGATAGTGAAGTAAGTATTTAATTACTCATCAAAAACATAGTAGTTTTTATTGTTACACTCATCCTAAACGATTTAAGTTTATATGAGGAAAATATATTTGGATTCAGTATTGCAAAGATTTTTTTAAGTTAGTTTCCTTTTAGTATCTACACACAAAAAGTATTTTCCAACACTTCTAAATGAATTACTTTAACATATTTTTTAACCAAAAATTCGTTGTTCAATACCATTAATCTATCCAACTTTATGTGACGGAAGTAAAGCAGCATTTACATTACACTCGAAATCAAAACTTGATTTTGAAATCTAGTTTAAGAGTTAATCACACTTTTTATCTGACTAATATTTCTGAACGACTCTGTATTTATACTACTATTTGTGTGCAACTCTGTGTTTTTATATAATTTCGGCTGGCAACGCTACAAATAATTCATCCAAAGTCAGGTAAAAATTAACATTAAGAGCATGCTGCATTAAAAATATTGGCGCCGTATACAAAATGTTTGCTAACATCGAAATTTTCTTTGCTCCTCTTATGCCGAATTGAATTGACAAAGATAATAGTTTAGCTGTGAAGTAATTTAAAAATGCGCATGTAAACGAGGAAGATTAAAAAGGTGAATTAACGTTAAACATGTAGATTAATTTCGCAGTCTGAATACCCCTATTATACACTAACATATGATCGAAATCTAGTTTAAAATTGATGTCAATGGTAAATGTAAATGCAGAGAAAAAACGATGAGATTGGCTCTATTTGATACTACTGGCCTCAAACTGTTTCCAATGTATAATATATTTATTGTAGGCATCATATTACGTATTTAATTAGAGCATATATATAAGACTGTCTATAAGTCTGTTCGATTACTTTTCCAGTAAAGTCCAGTTAAAATTACTCAGTAGAAAAATTACAGAGAATTAGACAAATTTACAAAAAAAGTAAACGTTCGGAAAATTTGTAAGAATTGGTAAAATAGATAAAACAGCTGATTTTAAATGTTAAAAAATAAAAGTAAATTGAAATTGACGACCAGAAACTATTTAAAACGTTTTTTAACTTCTTCCATAGTTAATTCTTTAATATTTTGGACTTTAAGTCCTAAACAGTTATAATTTAATTTAATGTTTGTTTTTGTTTACTAAAATTACAAGGATATTTTTTCAATCATAGAGCAATTCCATATGAAAACGATCAAAATTGGCAAATTTTTGGACGACCCCTCTCCGATTTTAAAATAAATAGTCTCAATCGATTGCCCAGCAAAAAATAATGTACCTACATATTTTTTTTTTTTTATAGTGACTGGTTTAGTGGGGGTGTGCACCACTGTCATGTGACAAAATTGAAGAATTCTTCATAAGGGACCTCATTGAAAGTTGTTTAAAAAAAACTACTAAAGCGATCGCAACGAGTGATAGCTCGTTGGAAAGGTATTGAATCAGGCTTTAATTGAAAAATAAAATTTTCCTAATTTTTCTCAGAAATTTACCTTTTTTCCCATGAAAATTAAATTTTCCCATGCAAATTAAATTTTCCGATTTTCCACAGAAGCTCCTACATTTTCCGGATAATTTTATTTTTTTTGGATTCCTCATAATTTTTGCTTTAAGAATCAGCAATAAAAAAATGGGCCCCGACTCCTTGTTTGGACAGGAGAAGAGCATTTAAGAGACCACCTTGTTCTCATTGTTTTTATATTTTTTATAATTGAATTATTTTTAATTATTTAACAAGAAAAATTATTAAAATTTTATTTTTCAATTAAAGCAACTTTTTAAAACAACTTTCAATGAGGTCCCTTATGAAGAATTCTTCCTTTTTGTCACATGACAGTGGTGCACACCACCACTAAACCAGTCACTATAAAAAAAAATATATATGTAGGTTCATTATTTTTTGCTGGGCAATCGATTGAGACTATTTATTTTAAAATCGGAGAGGGGTCGTCCAAAAGGTGATCGCTTTCATATGGAATTGCTCCATATGTTTTTTTTTTCTTACAAATTCTTACTGGCAAAAATTTATCCAGTAAAAACTTGTAAGTTTTTTGGCATCAAACTGTCACTTTACTCACTCTATTTACTATTTTTTAATGACTATTTTAATAAACGAACACCTTCCAGTACAAACTTGTACAAATTTTTAACAATTTTTGTGTTATCGAACAAACTTTATATCTTAAATTATGAGCATTCAAACTACTCGCATGCATAGCTTGAATCCTGCTGAAAAACTCGTTGTATCTATTCGTATATTGCGTGAGGAATTTTATTAGGTATGTATTATGTATGTATGGGGAATTTCAAAAATGTTCGACACTTTGAGCCAAAATTTTTTTAGTTAAGTTTTTTTTTGTATCACATGAATAACCTTTTGTGAATGTGTTAGCCAATTTTTATCCGTACGCGTTAATCATTGATCTTTAATGCAATTACAGTTGCACCTCGATTATCCGGGTTGCACGGGACCGGATTCTGCACGGATAAACGAAAACACGATTAATAGAGGTTATTTATTTTCCCCAAATTTTAATTATTTGTACACTTAGAATACTATGTAGGTAATTACCACTGCAAATGTAGTTTAAAACAAATGAAATTTCACTTGAAGAAAGGACAACTTACATTTCTGTAAATTCAAGTAACATTTTTTACTGTTCAAAAAATTAATCACAATTGTAGTAAAAATGGACCACATATGTATGTAGTAAAAAATAAGGAAACATTTATTTGTTTTATTTTTTTAAATAAAAAAAACTACTGTATAAAATGAATGTAAAATCATAATGCAGTAATTTTATGTGTTTTTTTATTGTTTCCTTCCAGGCAACACTTCTAATATATTTGTATTAAAACTGAAAAAGTTAACAATTAAAATGGCCCAATGTCAAATTTTGTATGTGACTTCGTAACGTGTTTAGAAAAAATCGCGACTATTGAGAAAACTGAAACCTGTAGAAACGATTAACTGTTCACTCTTATAGAAAAAATCGCGACTATTGAGAAAACTGAAACCTGTAGAAACGATTAAATGTTCACTCTTTTTGCAAAAATTTCAGCGTAATGGAAGTGATCACCTAGTCGTTATTACCTCGTCATAAAAAGTCGGCTGAGTTAGATTCCAAATTTTTTATTCTTTAGGTTATATTATTTGAAGCTGCAACTTAGGATTCCAAATCGTATAATATAAACTCACTACATTTGAAGGAATTTACACTATGTGTACTAATGTTCTGCCATCAATACTTAAAAAGTAATGTTGTGTTAATGGTTTGAAACCAAATTTGTTCGATTTCGACTTTTTTGCAGTTTATGACCAGTAAATGTGCGTCTCTTCACGTATCAAATACTTAGAATAGTTGTGAACCAAACGCCAAAAAATTGTACGCAGTTTTGTGTATATTGCGATTACGTGCCATAAATATAAACGGAGTAAGAGCTCCACCAAAATGGTAAAAATAAGGTGATTTTTTTAAAGCTCATTTTCCATAAATTTAGCAAAAATAGCAAAAAATTTTTAGTTTTGCTTTTTTTTAGCAGAACAAAGTAGTTTTGTTAATGTTTCTATCCGTATGCCTTTGTGTTAATCCCTATTATACACTTTAGAGTGCAGGCATTTTGATCAACAGCGGAATCCCTCTATACTACTCTTTGATACTCACTCCGTCCTCTTTTTTCCTCTTCACCAGCTCTGCCCAACTCAGTAACCAACCAAAGAGTAAAACAAATTAGGGTTGCTGGTAAACAAAACCGTGTGTGAAGCTGTTGAAATTGGGTTTGAGGCTGTGTTGCCAGATAATTTCTTTCGAAATATCCTAAATCACCCAGCAAAGATTATGAAATCTGATATATCTTATAAAAAAAATATGCTAAAAATATGATTATCTAAAAAATAAAAATGTCTTATTATGCTAAAAAAATACGCTAAATTACCACAAAAATAATGTGCTAAAAAAAACTTCAGAGTCAAAATATTAAATTTTTTATGTAAATGCTGCATTTTTTTAAACTTATAAACGTTTTTTGTAAAAGTTTTAAACATATTTTTTTTTAATTCTATAAAAACACAATTTTTATTGTAAAATATACTGAAGAGAATTTTTACAAACAGAACATACTAAAAAGCATTTGACATATTTATTTAACTGTAATTTGGTTTGTTATTGGTTTCATGTTATAAATAAAACATGTCATAATTTTTGCCGAAACTGGTAAGCGCAACTAACAATATGGAAATATCGTAAGAAAAAGCTTTCAACAAAATGTTGCATCTCGACAAAACTTTTGAAGAAAATGTTTCTACTCGACTCATTTCAAAGAGAAAATGTTGGTTACTGAGTTGGGAAATGCACGACTTTTTTTTAGAGGCACATAATAGGTATTCTATCTCTTTAAAATAGTTACCATATGTCAAAAGTCATCTTCAGTTAATTACACGATACTTTTAATTTAACAGATTTTGCCATATCACATTTAAAGCGTGATATGCCATATCACACTCATCGTGAGTGAATTACGCGTTAATTTTACAGATTTTTCTATTGCACACTCAAATACTTGATGACAAACAATACTGCAGTAAATATAGAAATCGTAAGCCTTGATTAAGTTTTTAATGATTATAGGGTATGTGGGTAGGGTGTTACATTTCTACAAAAATGTAATTTTCATATGACTTTGATTTTGGAACGCGAAAATTTGATCATAAACTAGCCAGTCACAACTAAATAACGTTACCCTTAAAATACCGTTACCGAAATAACTAAAAACACGTTATCCCTAAAATAACGTCACCGAAATAACTAACATACCGTTACAACTAAAATACCGTTAACGAAATAAGTGAAATACCGTTAAAGGAAAAACCCATTACAGAAATAACTAAAATATCGATACCCCTACAATACCGTTGACGAAATAAAGAAAATTGCGTTACACTAACCGAAAACCGATCGAATCGGTTACCATCCATGCGTGGTACTAATGAGGGATTTGTGTACTAAAAAACTGTTTAAGTGCACAACGATAGAAATTGTGAAGAATTGTATAGTCTATTTAAACTTCCTGGAGAAATATGATGGACATGACTGGCGAATTACAAGAATAAAAGTTGTTTTTTATAGAATGGAATAAAACAAAGATGCATTTTTTAAATTGACATGAAATTTACTTTATTCGAAAGATAATCTTCTGAAATTATAATTTAAATATGACTTCTGGCATATGACCGCCACGGCTGGCTCGGACGTAGTCTAATGTGGAGGTTCAATTTTCGATGACTTTCAATATCGCGGCGAATGGTGTCCTACAATTGGTCAATCGTTTCGGGTTATCGGCGTAGACTAGCGGCATATCATATCACCACAGAAAATAGTAATGCGGCGTTAAATCGAACGATCTTGGAGGCCAATTCACTGGTCCGAAACATGAAAATATGCGGTTGGCAAACGTTTCCTTCAATAAATCAATTGAGGCACGAGGTGTGTGACATGTTGCGCAGTCTTGTGGAAACCACAGCTCCTGCACATCATGGTTGTTCAATTGAAGAACGAAAAAGTTAGTAATCATGGCTCTCTACCGGTCACCATTGACTGTAATAGACTGGTTGGGGTCTTCCTCTGCGCTCTACTCCATAGTTAATCGAATTAATTGCTCTGATGGACGTTTATGTTGAACGTCAAATGGACGTAGTGCGCGATATGTATTTCGAACAGAACCATGATTTTCAAAATATATTTGCACCATTTGGAAGCGTTGTTCAGGCGTCAGTCTATTCATGTTGAAATGCCAACCCAAACTAAACATAACTCACTTGACAACTGACAAAATGGCCGTCAGTTGAAAAAGTGTTGCCAACTTAAAGTTATATACCGGTATAAAAAAACACCCCTTATAAAGAATATCATAGGTCACAAAAAGATGATGTCTTATTCAAGGAGCCCATTGACCAATATTTTGATCTCTAAAAAGAACTTAGGTGGTGTTTCGAGATCACATGTTGCTCTAGACAAATACAATTACTAAAACATACTACATGTAATACAAATATAAAATACACACACAGAGAAACATTTTGCTATTTGCCAACTGAAATTCGGTTACTACGGCTCAAATTCGGTTATTATAAATTTCAGTCGGTTAACACAACTAAACATTAGTTATCCCAACAAAGTTCGATTGATTTTACTGAATTTTAGTTGCAACACCCAAAATATTCATAAATCTAATGTATATATCGTTGTACTATCTGCATTTATAAGTTGTTGCCATTAGTATACATTTTTCAATTCGGTTGGCACTTTTTTTATCTGTGTGCATGCATGCAGTCAGTCATTCGTCTACCATAGAATATATTGACGAAAACCCATATAAGTGTACAAAAGAAGACAATAATGTATTATATACAAATAAATGTTAAAAAGCTTTCACCGAAATCAATATGAAAGTTTTGCTGAAACATTCCGTTCCATCATCATCAGCACTTTGTCACGAAAAGAACGAGTTTTGACTTCCAGCAACGAAAAATTATGTTCAAGTTACTCTTTGAAGATCCTTCGCATTTGGAATAAAAAAATGTCGCCTTCATTTGCCCATGTTAGTATTAAAACTTTGAACGATAGAGTTGCTGTTCCAGTGAAGAGTACGGATTTCAAACATTTGCTTGTCGTACGTGGTACTGAAAGGCACTTGTGAGCTGATGTTTAAAATATGTATTCGGGATGTGGGCCTATATTGGCAATGCGAAAACATCATAGAGGACTGATCCAAGGGAAATGTATCGTATTTTAAAGGAAGTCCGGCCGATAATTTGCAGTTATCATACCATTAACTAATATTGAAAGGTGTGCTATTGCCACTTTTTTCAAACAAGATCACCATCAAGTAGTCTAGTCACAACGCAATTGTAAGTATATGCGCTTCAACGAACGATTTGAATGATACAGCTGCTGTGTAAATTTCGAGATGCAGACGACAATAAATGATTTCACAGTAGTTAAGACACCTTTAACGCCTGTCTAAAAGAAACGTATGAATGGATGGATGAATTATGATTCAAGTTGATGAGAAGGAAAGGACCCCATTTTGACACCTACAGATTTGGGTTTGTAAATGAGGGACGAAAATAATCCAGTGCACAATTATTTTAATGATAAATGTAACAAAAACTCAGTTATCATAATTTTGCCTTCTTTCGCAAAAGTGGTCAAAGTCTTCAACCACTAAATGTCATCCAATCTTCTGGAAATATAGCATACATTTTAATTTTGACGAAATTTAATACATGTTACGAAAGTTTTCGTTGTTTTGACATTAATTTTTTATTTTAATACATGGATTATTCCGAGTGTAGTTCCAAACATATATTTGTTTATGGCAAACATAATTATATTTGGAAACATTGGAATCGGAACTGTTTCCAAATTAATGTATATTAACTGTATTTATATTTCCGGCAGGACGTTTTTTTCATCGTGCAAATTTAAGCACACCCAGTCAGAAACTGCTACACTCAAAGGAAAAGCTTCATCATAATTATGAAATGTTTCGTAGATATTCGTCCAATGTAAAGTTTCACAGTATTTATGAAACAGTTCATAAAAAACATAATCATAACGTTTATGAAATGCTTCACTCTATGCTTCTATATCATAAGTGGGCACGTAAATGGCTTGAAGGGTAAAATTTGTGAATTCACAATCTTACCGAAGTCCGCACTATATTAAACTAATCAACAAAAATCCGCACTGAAAAGCGGTGAACACTTTTTTTAAGAATTTTGATCTCTCCAAACCTAAATTTAAACTTCAAGCATTGTCTTTCTTTTTTTTAGCCCCTCACTCAAGTGAAAATATTTTATGGGTCAGTTTTTTGGAATTTTTTTTATAGATATAAATTCCACATAACATTACCATATCGGAAAACGTCATGCGTTTTTTAAAGGACCCCGCTATGATCTTCAAAATTGAATTCTTTGGATTTGTTCTTTTAAAACTATAATCTGTTTAAAAATGTTGACAGATCAAATCTGTATTCATACCAGACACATCAATGAATAAATCTCGAATAAAAACTACAAACCAGCAGGTCAAAATTGTTAACCAAATTTGTTTATTAAAAATTTGTTATTTCTACTTAAGGTACCCTTACACTACGCAATATTCTTGTGCAACTTTTGCTATTGTCCAAAATATTACCAGTGTGTATGTCATATTGGAAGGTTGTACAATATATTCTAAAAAATCAAAAAGATTTTGATTCTTATTAAGAAATGTGAAAAATATTGTGCAATTTGTATGTCGCTCCACAACAGAACAAAAGAGTTGTGCCATATTTTGTGTAAACGTATTTTACATTCTATTACACTTTGTAGGCCAAAATGCCAATAATACTGACAATAATATTGCAAAATGTATGAGTACGTTTAAAAACTTTAATTAGGAGTCTATGGAAAATAAAAAATGTTGTACATGGCTCGGCAGTAGCAACCGTATTAGTTGCCAATCGAATGTTTTGGTTGCTGCGAACAAATTTATCGGTTGTAATAACAATAATTTCATTAACGCAACAGAATTTTTAACATAATAGAATTTGTATTTCCTCATCAAAAATTCGGTGATAACAACGAAAAAATACGATAACTACAACCGAATCATTCGATTGGCTACTAATACGGTTGCTACTACCGATTCTGTCTTCCGGTGTGCAAGCATACATGATTTTGGCACAAACTCATACTAATGCTTTCCAAAGTATTGTGGCCTTCAAAAATCGAATCTGAAGCAAAATAGACTCTAACGAATCGTCGTTATGAAATATAGAGCTAATGTTGTATAGAAAAAAAATCTAACAATGTTGACATATTTTTCAAATATTAGTGAACTACCTAATGAATTTTGAGAATTGTCACATGACTGAAGTTTACATAAATATCATCCAACTTTTCATTAAATATTATGAAACAAGTTTTAAATTTTTTCTTTATCTGTAGGGCTTATTGTAAAAACTTGATAAGACACATTTAATTTTCGGTAAGTTTTCGCTTCTCAAAAAATGAATAAATTTGGGAAATATGGCTATTACAGGACTTCTATACTCTATATACGTGTAACAGGTGTTTAAGCAAGGCTTCATTCTAAATTTAATTAACGGATGTCTAGAAAACAGCGAAAACTAAAAATTGGTAAATGTGGATTATCAAGTTTTTACAATAAGCTATTCATTTGATAAACATGTTTCATAAAAATTTTTATTTTTAAAATGGCCCATATTTAAAATATTAACAGAGATAGAGTAAAATGTATTTTTTTTTTTTTATTTACTGAATGTCCAGTTGACATTTATTAAACACTTAAATTGAAAATTTATATGGATAACAACAACAAATCTGTCAGTTAAAGTCCCATTTAGTAGCTAACGAGATATTGTAAAAATGAGGGTGTTAGACTTAACCATAGTTATGAATGTCGAATTTGTATGGAAATATCTGTAATTAAATTTATACTCTGTTTATTTGTATGAAAGTTGCTCATAAACATAATAAAGCTTTCCTTTAACTGTAGTATACATGTGTCCAAATTTTACATGTTTCAAAATGTTTTTCCAAATTTAAAAATTTGGCACTACAATGACCACCAAAGAATTGGAAATAATTTTTACTTTTTCGACTTCAAATGCAGTGTGTGTCTTTGTGGAGCAGTGTAATTTTTTGTTGTTTTGTATTGAAATTTTTAATTTTTTATTTCAAATTTAGAAAATATTTTATTGCAATTTATACTTTTTAAATAAAACTCAGAAACTACCAGAAATTATTTGAAATTCTGAAAACATCAATTAAATATTATTTGATGAGCTCTCAACCCATTTTTTACCAAGCATAAATTCCTTGAGAATGGAAGGAAGATAGATTGGTTTTAAAGAAATCATTTTCAGTAAACTTTATACGTTAATCGCGGTCTATAATGGTGGTATAATTCATATCTTTTAAAACTTTGACGCTTTTTACGCAATTAAAATGTTAATTTTTTTTTAAAAGTCTATTATTAATGTATTAACAAGTAAAATTTCTATAAAAAAATCCAAAAAAAATTGATTATTATTTTCGGTCTATGTTTAAGAATTTTTAAAAAATTCTGGTTTTGAGAAACCAGCTCATTTTTGATATTAAAAACAAAAAAATGCTTAATTTTCTCCATGCTTCAATTTCTAGATTAGCGGAAAAATCTTGATTAGATAAATTAATTTGTTTCAAAAAGTACATGTTGAACAAACAATTTGTCCATTTAGAAATGTATTATGATGTGTCTTTATCAAAACCAGCAAATCACTATTATCACGCAGCTCTTGCTTTTATTTTTAAATATTTTTTTAGATCATCATATGGCAACCCTGGAATTAGGAATTTTACAATCTTTTAACCACTTTGTAGCCAATACTTTAAACTTTCACATGCTTTTTGCTGCGTCATTTATATCTGAAGTTATAGGCGTTTAAAAATTGACGTTTCTTTAAAGGCACGTTGGAAAAAAATTTGTCGATTTTAAATAATATTTTTTGAATATAATATGAAACATTTTATTATATTTATGAAGCATTTCATAAAAATTTATAAAACTTTCACAAAAATTTATGAAACTGCTTCCTATGAAATAGTTAATAACATTATAAAGCAGCTCATAAAAAGTTATGAAACGTCTTCATCATATCTATGAAACATTTCATAAATATGAAAAACCCTGTCACCATTTCGACCTTTTATGAAACTGCATCATAATATTTATGAAGTATTACATTGGACAAAAATCAATGAAGTTTTTCATCATATTTATATTTTCCCTGAGTGTGTGTTCAAAAAAAGTTTGTAGTCAGATGGTTCTGAGTTCGATACTTCAGGCAAACATTTTTTATGATTTTTTAATGCTTTTTGATATTTTTTTTATATACAACATTTTTTTTTGTTTTTGAAAAAGATATTTAATGCCAACTTTTTTGGGCAAGACCAGTTGACCACTGCTAGAATATTTGGTCAAGTTGAATACATTGTAATTTTGACATTTTTTTTTATTTCTTAACTTTGAACAACCATAATTTTCGCGGCCCATACTTAAATTGATTTACTCGAACGAATTAAAGTTTGTTATACCTAGTATTTGTGCGCTTTGCTCAAATGCAGCATCAAAAAATGTTTTATTTTTTACCCCAAAAATTTCCATATACTTATTTACTAAAACCTTACTTTCTGAAAGAATTTCGGAAAGAATTTTCAAATTTTAAATAGTTAATCGGCTAATGGCTGATCCGTCTAAAACGTATTTTATTTATTTTTTTTAATTTTGCAAAAAATTAGATTAAAAGCTTCAGTCTCATCTTGAAGGGCCAGCTGAAACCTGTTTAACTAAAAATCTGAAATTTTAATTATGCTCTTTCATGTATATTGACTTATAAACCGATAACTTGTAAACTAGTTGAATTTAGATACAAAATTAATATGGGAACCATTTTTACTTTTACCTATTTTCTTATTTTATTCCAGATGATGGCGCATAATACGACCGTCCAGTTAGGTGGAACTGCGTTCCTGGTGTGCAAAGTTTCTGGCGTGGACAGAGTGGGTGTTAATTGGGTTTGTTTGGTTTTATTAAATGTTTATTTTATGCGCACTATCCATATAATATACTCGTATTCTGCGTTATGTTTTTGCATGCTATTTTAATATTATTTTGTTTAATATTTATTATATTGCGAAATTCCTGAAAACATAATTTTTGTTCCTGTTATGCAACCGACAACTTTTAATATTTTGGTGTGTTTGATGTATTACTAAAATTAGCAATTCTAAAAATTATTTTGAATTACAAAATAATTTTAGCGGCATTTTGGTTAAACCTATCAGTGTAATGTATTTAAAGCAAATCTGCGTTAAAACGATTAAAGTTAAACACATTTTAAACAATTAAGCTTAGTTTTTGGAATGGAGATTTAAACTTAATAATTACTAAAAAAAAAGTTTTAATTTTTGTTTTAAAAATACAAAAAATTGTTTTTCCGGATTTTCTATATTTACATACATTTATTTAGTTAGAAAATTTTTCTATCTCAAGTATCAAAATCTAATATGATATTGTCATATTATATTTTATTTGTTGCTCTTTTAAAAGTTTGATCATCTTCATGATAGACAATTCAATTGTTTAATAGGCACCACCCAAATCTTCATTAGTCCGCAATAGAAAAAGATAATTGGCTTACCTCAAACCGAGACATTACATTCAACAGACAAAATAAGCTCTATGAGAGTATATCGAGATGTAAAATTGTTGTTTTTCAAATAGTTTTGATTTTATAATTAGGGTTACCAAATCATTATCATAGAGTTTATTTTGTCTGTTGTGTGTAATGTCTCGTTTTGAGTTAAGCCAATTGTCTTTCTCTATTGCAGACAACTGAAGATTTGGGTCATGAAAATGAAACCATTGTATTGTTCATCATAAAAATTATCAAACTATTTGAAAAGCAACAAATAAAATCTAATATGTCAATATCATATTAGATTTTTATAGAAGAGGAAGATATTAATTGGAAAAATAATTTGTTCGTGTATTGGTTAATTATTTGTCTCTCCTACACATTGTGTAGCCTGTGATTGACAAAACTCTAAATAGAATATCAAAATACATTTTTATCATAAATTTAATGAATATTTTCTATATAACTATGAAATTGTTTAACATAACAGCATTTACTTTTGTATACAGTGGACGAAATGTGAAAATATTTTAAAGTTTTTGCTGCCACATAATTGTAGCAATAATACCAGTTGATGACATCTCATTTCGTTCCATTTGCTACAGTTTAATAATTTTTAAAATATTTTTATTGTTCGCTAGCGAAATAAATATAAGTTCTGTCATTCTAAATTCAGTTTTTTACTTTTTCCTTGAGCAACGTTCTTTTTTAAAAATAATTATGCACTTTATTCAAATAAGTCGTAAATCGATATTTTTATTGCAAAAAACGACTAAATTTTTTAACATTCAGCGCTAAAAATGTTTTTATGATTTGATACATATAAATAATAAATATTTGCTTTCATTTTATGAAGAAATAATGCAAATAAATGTGTGTTCTGGTATGACACTTTTCATACCTTAAGGCTCAAACGCAACTTTTTTGACTAAAATCAGTCATTATCTGAAATGTTTCATCTGGATTAAAAATTTTTTTTTTTTAATTTTAGTTCTGATTCATTTCAAAGCGCCTTCCAGATATTTTTACTTATTTAGGTCTATGGAGATAATCCGTGCAGACTATGAACAATTAGTAAATATTAAAATATTTTAGTGCGCCCCGGTAGGCTAGTTGGTAGCGTGCTGGCTTATCAGTGCGGGGGTCGTGGGTTCGATTCCCACCAGAGGCACTGGTCTGTTTTCGCTACAACGCGCCGAAGGCCATTGTAGCTAGTGCTCGGTTAGGGTAATAGTATATAATTTGTAATTATATAATTATTAATTAATAAAATAAAAAATAAAAAAAAAATAAAATATTTTACAATAGATATACAAGAACTACTTATTTAATTTAAGGAATTTAAATATAAGATAATATCTCTCTTTACAATATCTAAACTTTTATTAAAATCAATTAACTGAAACAACATATTAAACTCATCGCAAGTTCTACGAAATGGATTAAAGTTTGCAAAATTAGATTTATGATATTTAATATTTAAAAATTCATATTTACTTTACTTAGCAGATATAGTGAATAAAGACTTCCATTCATCAACTTAAGCATGAAGGACACATTCAGCATTTGTCTACGGCTTTTCAGCGTAGGTAATTTAATAAGTGCTAGGCGATGTTTATATGAGGGCAGATTAATATTTGGATTCCAATCCAAGCCGCGAAGGCAGAATAATAAAAATTGTTTTTGAACGGATTGAATAGAATTTGAATGGATAAGGTACTGAGTGTCCCACACGATAGAACCATATTCTAGAATCGGTCTGACAAGCGTTGTAAATAATTGTTTTGTAGTACATGGATCACGAAATTCTTTGCTCCAGCGTTTGATGAATCGAAGTACTCCAGCAGCTTTATTTATTGTTAAAGATATGTGAGATCTAAAGTCTAACTTTCTATTTAAATGAATGATAAGATCGTTAAATGACTTCACTAACTCAATAGTAGCATCACTCATCACGTAGCGACCACTAATAGGAGAGGATCTAGAAAATATCATGTACTTGCATTTTTTAACATTAAGGCTCATTAAGTTTATTTTTCACCAAGTAGTAAAACGATTTATATCATTCTGTAGTAGCATTTGATCGTTGCAATTGTTGAATGAAAGATGAATTTTTATATCATCTGCATACATTAAAGTATTAGAATGCGTAATAACTGAAGGAAGATCATTTATAAATAATGTGAATAATAGAGGTCCAAGATGACTACCTTGTGGGACACCAGATCAAACATCAAACTATTTTTGGAAAACGAATTTCGAAATTTAACACGCTGCTTTCTTGTTGTATAAATATGAACCAATCCATTTAAGAAATAATATACTAAAGCCAATCTTATCGAGTTTGTACAACAAAAGATCGTGATAAACTTGAGAGAAACAACCGCTTTATATCAAGACTTGAACAGCGGGGGTAATAAATGATTCCTTCCAAATAGATGGGAAATAACCCAATTGAAGCGATTTATTGAAAATAAATGTCAGCGGAATATATAGTAGATGAGAACACTGCTTTAAGATGCAACTAGGAATACCATCCGGACCCGCAGCATAGGACCATTTTAACTTATTTAAATAACTTAGCACAGCTTGTGCATTAATAAATAAATTGTATAAGCGATAAATTTTACTTGGCTCAAATGACAATGCAAATTTTGATTTTTTTATTTTTTTTTTTGGTCCTACCTTGATCAAAAAATTAAAAAGATGACCTTATGTCATAAATAGAATATGATTTAGTTGAATCAGGTAGATTTTTTTAATGTGTGGACTTACGATTAAATTTTCTTGTATAAATCAAATTGCATATTTCGTCTTCCTAAAAAAAATTATCTTCGCCACTTGAAATTTGGTACACACATTTGGACGACTCCTTGTTTCTAAACTGAACCTAAATTAATCAAAAAATTATAATTACTCAGACGAAACATTTCAGAATATTATCGATTTTCGTCATATATGTAGTGTGTGTTGGTACCGGAGCACAAATTGTTTTGTAAATATTATTTCTTCATAACTTGAAACCAAATATTTGTTATTTATATGGATCAAATCATAAAAACACGTTTGCGCTTAGTTTTCCAAAATTTAGATGTTTTTGCATTAAACAACATCGATTTACAACTTTTTTAAAAAACTAGCTCATTTTAGCTAATAAAAGAGCGCTGCAAAACAATATGTACTTAAAATCAATGGAATGAAGTATTTTATACTAAAAAAAAATATTTTGCCGAAAAACTGAGTTTAACATGAATGAACTTATATTTATTTCGCTGGTAAACAATGAATTATTTTTAAAAATTATTTAAATGCAGCAGACACTGCAGTAAATTGATCAGTTTGGAATCAACTAATATTATTATTTTTTGTGCAGTGTCATTTTAACATCATATAATGTATAATGTTCATTTGACAAATTTAATTTAGAAAGATTGAGGTTAAGAAGAAGAATACACGTTTTTCTTTAAAAATTATAAACAATATTAATTTTCAGACCAGACTGGTTTCTGCCTTTTTCAACAGACATGCGTCATTAGTGATTTTCCATTTAAATTGTATTATAATATGTGTCTTATGATTGTCAGATTGTCTCTATATGATAAATTTTTCAACAACCTGAAGCTGTAAGAATCAAACCTACGTTTCATCTTACATTACAAACATAACAATACCAAGTCATGATCGCTTACCGATCACACCCACGTATGGCCTCGCATGCATTGCAGCTTTTTGCTTGTTATCTTTCTGTGGTAGCAACAACTTTCAAATATTGCAAATATTTCGGAAAAAATCAAAACTTTAAGGGTGAACTTATAACTATTTCGCCCACCAGTGGCGTATGATTTCGACTTTTTTTTATTTTTTTTTTTTGCTTTATAATGGTTATACTAATTTTAATTGAAATGCCTTTGAATTTGAAATTTTTTGTAGATCATGATAGAAAGCATACTTATGAACTGTTTAAGCTAAAATTCAAAATCATCCATCTAAAACTTTTTAGATACACAGATTTTAAGCTTATTTCTTAATATCGCTTAACCACAATACGCTTATTAACATGTGCCGTGATTTCAACAAAGTTTTGTATCCTGCATCTGTTTTGCTAAAACGTCCCAATTTTGATGAAATCGCGGTTTAAATTAAAAATTTATATTATGTAGGCAGTCAAAAATAAACCGACATCTTAGAGACTTCGGTAGTCCCCTACATAAAATTGGAATAAAATTATGCAGCCGAAAAAGCACGTGGTGGGTTTTTTTCTTTTGTCATTTTATTCTTACATAAACTTTAAACTGAACCGTTCGACCATATTGAACTGATTAGAAGATACATTAATATTGAACTGATAAGAAGATACACTAAAAAAAAAGTTACACTCACAATATTAAAAACCGGTCTACATACTTTTCTTTCAAATCAAATTTATTTTTCATTTATTTTTAACTATTAAAAAATTAACAGAATAAAATCTGTAAAAACAAAGTAATTAACTTTATTTTAGCTATAAAAATTGACTTAAAATCCGTAAAAGCAAAGATTTAATTTTATTTTTACTATCAAAAATAAAAAATTAAATTGATTCCAAAATCCGTAAAAATGAGAGATTTTATTTTATTTTTACTATCAAAAATAAATTTTAAAAACCTCCCAAACCCGTAAAACTAAGCTATTTTCTTTTGTTTTAACTACCAAAAGTTAACTCGAAAATTATTAAAAACAACAGGTTTTCTTTTATTTTTACTATAATTTTTTATTTTAAATGTTTTTTGTTTTTAATCTACGGAAAATAAAGAATTGTTTGTAAAAAGAAAATGTTAAAAGAAAATAATAACTTGCACAGAAAAACAGTATTTATGTATAAATGGTAAAATAAGTTTACAAAAATATTTCTTTGTAGTTTAAATGTATACTGTTAAAATTTTTGTGAGTGTAGTATACAAATTAGTAAAATAGTTTTTAATCTCATTTTTGTACTATATAACTAATTTTTAGTAAAAAGATATTTTTGAGTAAAATCTTTTGCTATTCTTATTTTACAAAATACTATTTTTTTTTAACTAATTTTAGTTGATAATTTAACTAAATAAATTTTCCTTACTTTTGAAACCCGATTTGATAAAGTTAGCAAACAAATTACACAAGGGAACAAAATTGAACTTTTTTTGTGTTGATTTGAAATTTATAGCAAATTTTTACTAACTTGAGGTCGCTGATTTCAAATCTGCACTTGGTTTTTCTCTATCAGCTCGACTTTTCGAGATATACCGTTATGTTCAAAATTAAGGCACTTCCGCTACATATATTGGAATAACTTGAAAACGGTTCACCATATTAAATTAAAAAAAAAACCGAAACTCGCAAACAATATTCTCTTTAAGCCGTGCTTACATTGTTTTTAAATTTTCCAAGTAGTTTTAGAGATATCGTTCAAGTTTTGAAAAAAAAATTAAAATTTTTTTAAAAAAAAAAAATTTTTTGTTCTTTAAAAATTCCTAAAAAATAAAAGTGGGACAAAAATCACAGTTTTGATCTAGAAACAGTTAGTTAAATATATTTCTAATGAAATGAGCTTTATTTCATTGCAATCGGTGCACAACTTTTGATTTTGTTCACGATTTACTGAATTGATATAAATCGCGATTTCCATACAAAAATAACATTTTCTAATGTGTAAGTGTTTGTATGTAATAAGTTAGTTTTCTATGATTCTAAGAATTAAAAAAATTAAGTAATAAAAAAAGATTATTTCATTTTTATGGTTGCGGTAGGAAACTCATAACGCCTATAAATTTTATTGTTCCTTTATGACACCTAGTCAGTTCACAGTCAATTAAAGAGAAAAAAGAAAAGTGCACTTGCTTTTATTGATGTGTGGTTTACCGTTGGTAACGGATGATTTTTTAAAGAAATCCCCCTTAACACATGTGTTCATTCATAAGTGACTGTCAATAAAATTGTGGATATAATTTTTTCTAGGTACTTCAGTAAAAAACTACGAAGTATTTATATGGGTTCATTCAAGCAATTTTTCTCATTCAACAAGTGTTTACAAAAGCGAAAAGTATAACGACAAAAAATATTAAAAAATTTTAACCTAGAACATTTCATCAGTGAACACAAAAACTTTTGATTTTTATCCCTTGTTTTATTTATTGAAATGTGTGTTACTTTGAAATATATGTCAAAATTGGGCTATGACTACGTCAAGAAACACCTGTAAAATCAATCCCAACTATTTTTGTAACATATGTGGCGAATATACGTTTATAAAAAATAGAAAAGTGTGTCAGATTTTATTAAAAAAAATTATTTTGACTACTTCGGATTTACCATGGAAACCCGTGACAAGTACTGGATTCCTAATACTGTATGTAAAAACTGTCTAGAGTATTTAAGGTTATGGGCAAACAAGCAATGGAGCCAGTTCAAGTATAAAACACCAATGATCTGGCGGGAACCTTCGAATCATTATGATGATTGTTATTTTTGCGCTGTCAACATAACAGGCATTAATAAAACAAACCGGTCTAAATGGATTTATCCTAACGTGTTGTCTATTACCCAACCAGTCCTATACTCTAGTGAGGATTCAGAACCACAACCATCTACATCTACACACAATTTTCACGACTTACGACAAAATGTTCCTTCACCAATTTCTGAATGTGGATCAGATGACTTCCATTTAGATATTTCTTCTGAACGCGAGCAATTTAATCAGGAGGAGCTTAGTGATTTAGTGAGAGACCTTGGACTCTCTAAAAAAGCATCTGAAATTCTTGCTTCTCGATTAAAGCAAAAAAATCTGTTAACCCAAGGAACAACAATTTCATACTACCGTAACAGAGCATATGATGGCGGACTATTTCTGGAGCATTAAAAATAATCCCTCTAAACAAGATTATTTAAGAAAATCTTATAAAAGAAAATTTTTCGATGAGTTGTAATTACATTGTAATATTTGTGTATTAAAATTTTTTATTTTTCTTTAAAATTCTCTTTTTGTGTTAAATTAAAAAGTATAGCTGATAGAAATGAACAAAATCAAAAGTTGTTATTTTTGTATGGAAATCGCGATTTATATCAATTCAGTAAATCGTGAACAAAATCAAAAGTTGTGCACCAATTGCAATGAAATAAAGCTCATTTCATTCGAAATATATTTAACTAACTGTTTCTAGACCAAAACTGTGATTTTTGTCCCATTTGTATTTTTTAGGAATTTTTAAAGAACAAAAAATTTTTTTTTTTTTAAAAATTTTAATTTTTTTTCAAAACTTGAACGATATCTCTAAAACTACTTGGAAAATTTAAAAACAATGTAAGCACGGCTTAAAGAGAATATTGTTTGCGAGTTTCGGTTTTTTTTTTTAATTTAATATGGTGAACCGTTTTCAAGTTATTCCAATATATGTAGCGGAAGTGCCTTAATTTTGAACATAACGGTATATCTCAAAAAGTCGAGCTGATAGAAAAAAACCAAGTGCAGATTTGGATTCAGCGTCCCAAATAACCTTAAAAACAATATTCAGTTCTTAATCAACAGAACCATTGTTCACTTGTGTTATTAATAGTAATAATATATATTTAAAGCTAAAAAATATTTGATCTAGACACAAGATGGCGCAAAAGTATGAACTTTATTTATGCACTTAAATATTAACTACTAGTGACCGACTGAACAGTTCGGCCAACAAAACTATATATGGTCGGTTTTTTTTGGTATCTATTTTTTTTTTTTTATTTTATTTTATTTATTTAAGTCTACGGGATAAATCCCTATAGACAATTTTCTTGAATATAATCTAGAGGCAATGATGAAAATTTTGGTAATGGGCATTTAATGAACCTCTCATTACACACACATCCATACATACCTTTTATTTTTGATAAAAAAAAAAAAACAACAACAACTCTGTCAGTTGCAATTTTCAGTTACTATATGGCTGGAATTTTAAGTAATATATCGAGCCATAACCGCCGTAAAAATGTATCCCACAAACTCGAAATTTTACAGGGGAAGGTTTTTTTTTTACACACAGGGAAATACTCAGTTGGATTTCGTTTATAGTTACATAAATTCAGTTGATTATCATAAAATATTATTGTTATCATAATATTGTTATATCCGAAACTAAAAAAACATCCAAATTATAAAAAGAAAATACACATTACTAAAAGTTGGTGCAATAGAAAAAAGCGATTGTTGTTCCGACGAACACATGTAAAAATAATTTTGGTATTTTATTTCTTGAGACACAACCATTAAAAGATACCACAATTAAATATTGTAATTATTATTTAGTGGCAGCAATCATCAAATTGTATTTACAATAATTTATTTGTTTTAAAAATTTTAATTTTGCGTTTGTTTAGTTGAGTATATAAATTGTCGGTATACATTTTTTTATAAACACCTAACTGTTTTGAATCCTAATTAAAAACTAATTTTTAACACCTATTGTTTAAACAAAATGTAAATTTGTTTTGAATAAGTTGTCAAGAAAATCTAAAATTAAAAAAAAAACATTATTTTTTGAAACAAAACAAAAAAATTATTATAAAGAATTTTTTTAAACAAAAAAATTATATAAATCAAATTATGAAAGACAATCCAAAAAGGTAATATCTATTAATTAGCGTGTGCAATTGTTATTTTAAATTTGCTTATTTTTACATCTCAAACAGAAGAATATCGTTGTAGCCTTCAACAGAAGTTAAAGCAGAAGGATACAAATTGTTAAGATGGTATACTTTTTTATTGCAAGATTTTGTCCATAAATATGTTATAAACATTTGTTCAAAACAAATACCAAAGATTCTGAAGGCTCCTTACAAAACGAAGGCACTGTTTTTCTATTTCATCTACATTCAATATCGGCTGAATCTTAAAGGGTGTAAAATCATTCCTAAGGAAAATGTTGCATTCCACATCGCTATAAAAAACAAATTTTAAAATATGCTCCAAGAATGCATTTTTCTTGTCGTTTTTAATAATACTCTATAAAAACGGTTTGAAATAGCAAAAGCTTTCAAAATTTAAATTCGATTTTGTATAAACGGAAAAACAATTTGTGTTTTTGCGAAAATATATAATCAGTATGCAAAAAACTGCGTTATTTTTAAGGATAAACAGAATATTTGATCTCTTAATTTGGATTTTCATAAAATAATTCAGTAGCAGGATTTATTATGTAGAGCTCCCAGAATCTGGACAAAAATCAAAACAGAAAATAGTTCTTCGAATTCGTGGTATTTTTATGTAAAAGATATCACCAGAAAAGATATCATCAGACGATATCAATCTAAGTTCTAAAAATCCGCCACTTTTCATAAATCATAAATTCAAAAGATATATCATATAGTTTTCTGAACAAAAAAGTTCGCAGAATCTAAACAAATTTTCCGATTTCAAGAATTTTTAGCAACAAAAAACACAAATTTCAATAAAAAAAATGTATATGAAAACATTATATTCTCAAGACTTTGTTGTTAAAATATTATTAAAAACTTTTAATTTTTATCATGTAGAATAAACTGCAGCATCAGTATTTTATCAGGATTTTAAATACACTCACAGAAAAAAATTTAAAGCTATTAAAACTTTACATATTAAAAATCCAAATAAATGATACAGTGAAAATAACAAAGATACTGTAATTTTTTCCTGCATAAGTGTTTCAGGTTCTGACCATTTGTTGTACAAATAAACATGATATTCTAAGGATATTCTGAAAAATGATTCTAAATAACAATAAGTTTTTTATATAAGTTTTCAAAATTATGCCAAAGTATGCAAACAATTTTATATTTTTTTTTATTTTTAATATTTGAATTTAACAAACTGTATTGTATTATTTATTTACTTTAAATTATATAAAAAAAAAAAAACTTCAAAAAATTTATGGATACGGTGTACCTCTATTATAAATTCGATTGGGTTTACTAAATACATTTGATTCTATACACAAACATATTTTTTCTCATTCGGCTGGGATAATTATATATGTTTATGTTCATCACCAAATATTAGTCGTTCCAATTGAATATATAAACAAATATTATATTGGTACATGCAACAACAAAAATTCGGTTGGCAAAAAATTCGGTTGCAGCAACGAATCTCTTTTCTGTGTGTAAATAAAATCAGTTTGAATAAAGCCATTATTTTAAAATTTATAATGTAAATATTGTTTTGTGTAATACATTTAATTTTAATAATTTTAAATAGATGTTTGCATCATAATGGTTGTTTTTGTGGGATACATTTTTTTTTGCTTTCCTTCTGGCAACCTATTATTAAAAAAGTGTGTGGGTTACCCAAAAATTTATTTTAAGGAAGTGACTTCCCGTTTTTTTTTTTATTTAATTTTTTTACTTACTCCTTAAAATTAAATAAAATTTCATTAAAAAAAAATAAATGTATACATTTCTTAGTATATTGGATAAAACAAAAATAAAGTAATGTAATTCATATATTTAAAGTTTTGTGTTAACAAAGTAATGTTATTCATATTAAATCTTGTAAACTTGAATAACGGTAGATAGAAATATATAAAGAACGCTAAATACTATCTTCCTGGTCGGTTTCAGGTAGCAAATCTTTAACAGATCCATCCCATTTTAAATTTAAATACTCGTTTTGGAATTTTACGGGTATAGTTTTTTCTATCGCAAAGCGTTTTCAAATCCTTATATTTAGCAGAAGAAATGTTTAATATATCATCATATAATTGAGTAGGTCCCTTAGAAACTATTTCGGAGTTTCGTCTGGATCGTGGAATTGAATTTAGATCATAATTTATGGTTTCAGATTCATCAAAGTAGAAATATTTAAGAGTAATATTTGGAATATTTTTGTCCAATGTAACAGAGCGTAATTTTGTAAATTGAATTTTCACTGAATTTGGAAATAACGCCTGTGAAAATGTCTTCCAGTCTTTAAAATCACTGTTAGTTAATTCAATACAATTATATTTTCTTTGGTTAGTTCTTGCATTTGATATTATGGTGTACCACTCACTTGGAGCTAGGGTTGCCATATTTGAAAAGTGAAAAAAAAGTACATTGATGAAAAAAAAACAGTACTTTTCAAAAAAAAACAGTACATTTTTGTATTTATTGTTAACATAACTTTTACTTCAATACATCACATATTTACTTACCATAAGTTAATACACCGAACCAAATAGCGTAGGTAAAATCAACAAAAAAATTTTGTAGATCTTTAACGAAATTTTGTCAATTTTTTTTTAAGATTTAACAAATTTTATTCAAATCAACAAAATTTCGTCAAGTTTACATCCTCTAAAGAAGTTAAATTGACTAAATTTCATCAAATTGACTAAATTTCGTCAAATTGGCTAAAATTATTAGTTTTTACTCCATTACTTTTTGCATTGGGCAGTGTCATGAAAAAAATTGTGTTTACAAACATCCATTGCCTGAAAAGTAAACAAACCAAACTTCTACATATATGTACAAAGAAAAGAAGTGGAATTAATACAGGGAGATTCAAAAAATTTATATAAAAAACTATTGTACACACGAAAAAAAACATGATTAAAAAAATATATATTCTTTGTACTAGCAAAAAAACTTGTTTATATGAAAATATGTAAAATATACAAAAAAAACAGTACAAAAACAGTACAAATTAAAAAAAAACAGTACTTTTGCGTACTGTTTTAGGTGTTGTGAATAAAACAGTACATTTTTCAAAAAACAGTACATGTACTGTTTAAAACAGTACGAATGGCAACCCTACTTGGAGCCCAAATAGTTCTATTCCGAATAAACGATTCAATTGTACTATGTATCGAATCAACAGGCATCATGGTGTGTCCAGGCAACAAGTATGTGATCTTTATATTAGTCACAAAATTAGAATTTTCAACAAAATAGGTTAATGTCGCAAGCATAGCTCTGTTTTTGTTCTGTCCTGCGCAGCTATCACAATAAAGATGGACTACCGACTGGGTTTTTCTTTCATCGACTAATTTAAGGTATTGGAAAACAGTTGTGCAAATTTCATTACACCCTCGTTTACCATCCTTTTCTCCCCATAAAAAACAAAACCCATCTCTGGTACCACTCTCATAAAAACTTTCATTGTAGAATGAATATTTTCTAGAATAGAACAAAGTTACACTTTTTCCATAGGGAGTATTTAAGACCTTTTGCAAGTCGAAACTTGTACATAAATAAGCCGGATTCTCTTTGCATAGCTTTTGGTCCTCCAAAAATATTTGCTTACATTTCTCTTTGTCCTTTAGATGCATTTGATACTCTTCTGATGAATCCAATTGCTTTTTGGATTGTGTGTCTAAATTATTGTAATTTTCGCATAAGATACATTTATCTTTTTTAGGTAAATGAAAGCCTAAATTGAAACTGTTTCTAAAAATATTACGGAATAGTCTTAACGATAACTGACTATTTACTTTATTAATAGTTTTCAAATGTTCTACATAATGCTGATATACAGTTTTTATGTTTCGAAATTCTTGAGGTAGATATAATTTTTTACTTTTATTCCGGCAATAATGTGAAGGAACCGCTGGTAATTGTTCTATTAAAGATTTTACTACCGATATGCTTGATTCCTCAGATTCGTTGTGTGCAGTTGGCTTTTTTATATTTTCAAGGCAAGTTTTATATGAACTTGTATTTTTTATTACGGATATTAAAATCGTTTGTGAAATGTTCAACGTTTTCAATAAAAATTTTTGACAAACTTTAAAACTGGTATTATTGATATTGATAAAATAATTAAAGCTGCACTTTTTTCTGTCACTTTCTCCATATCGCCTTTTAATATCGACTTGTTTAACACAAGAAGACAGCCAATCTTTCTGTCTAATTTTGTTGCCTATTCCCCAAAAATGTTCATTTATTCTTACCCTTTCATCTTCAGAAATTTTATCATGACACGAATTTGGACATTTTTTCTTTAAGCACGGGTTGGGCAAAACACTCGTATTTTTTTTCTAAACTTTTTGCAGCATTTTAGGTATTCTCTTTTGCTTTCTGTAGCCCCTTTTCCCAACACACGTTTCCTCCTCGACTTCTTTTAAACTTTCCAAACCATTTAAATCAACGAAAGATTCATCTGAATCGCTATACGGTACCAGGGAGAGCTGTAAAAATATCCAATAATTGAAAACAAAAACATATTTTGCAAAAAAAAAAAATTCATGGGATACCTTACATATTGTTCTAAAGCTTCCAAAAATACAAATCTTTATCTTTAATTAAAGTCTCAAAAAATTGTGTTTTTTTATTTTTTTCCCTTGTGTTTCATTTATTTTAAAAGAGAATTTAATTGTATCCCGCACAAGCGTTCAAAGAAAATGTAAACAACTCACCATATGCATTTACATTAAAATTGTTTTTGTTATAAAATCATAACGGTTTGATCTACAGCCATGAAATTTTGACAAATGATGCAAACGATGTTGAACTATCGATTTCGATAAAAAAACAAAAATCGATTATGGTGTGGGATACATTATTTTGGCTGTAATGGCTCGATATGTTGGCCAGTGTTGCCACTAGAGAAATTCAAAATAACATATGAAGAGAGTCAAAATTACACAAAAAATTCCAAATTACACAATAGAACTAAAAAGAATGAATTATTTTATGTTCTTAGAGCCTAATGTTTTCCTTTTTTGGCAAATTTCGGAAAATCTGCGTGCTATCTATAAGAAAAAGTATGAAAATTTTACTTTTTTAAAGAAAATTAATTTACGAAAATGTTTTCACACATAGGTACAGAAAGAATTCCTTGGACCAGTTATGATGAAATTTGTTCACTAAAATAATAAAGTTTTCTTCACAATGTGAATGAAAAATTTCTTAAACTTTTTGAAAAAGCTTCTTATCTTTAATGAAACTATTTTTAATGAAACTTTTTCGTAAGTCTATTGAAATGTTTAATAAATAATATGAAAATGTTCATTAAATTTTAAACATGAAAATCTGCATTAATTTAATGAAGAGTTTCAATGCACGAATTCCAGTGACAATTCATAGATTTAATGCAAAAATTCATTGATAGCATGCAGACAATTCTCTCAGTGTGGCTTTTCAATTTAAAAACATCCTCGAAATTGTATATGTGTACTTACTTATAAAAACTTAATATGTTTAAAATTTTAAACGTAAATATGTCCTTTCAGTTAGAGGGATAATCCTATTAAATATATTCCTTACGATACACGTAGTTTTAAGAATCCTTTCTTTAAATTGATGACTTCCTTAAAATTGTTTAACAATAAGTTCCTACAGGTCTTTTATATAAATTAGGCATCCGAATCTCAAAGTAAGCATTTGATCAACGAAACCCAAATTGTTGTATTTAAACGTTTGATTTTCTAATAAATTATAGTATTAGAATTAGAAAATTAAAAATAATAGAAATTTAAAAATAATAGAAATAAAAAGTGCTTAAAAATTATATAAAAGGAATATTATAAATTAATTTCTGTGTTAAAAATAAGGACTAAAACAAAACAAAGAAAATAATTAATTTAAATTGTCAGTAATAATATTGGTTTAGAAATTTTTTGAATTTTATTGCGTTGACGGTTTATGCAAATCATACGGAATGTGTGTGATCCGAATTAACATTCTTCTGTTCAACAACCCTATTTAGGAAATATTTCCAATTGATTGAAAAGAATCTCAAAGTTTTAAATAATAAAATTCTCAGAATCTGAAATTAATTAAAATAAAGAAAAATGTATAGAATTTTAAATTACACAAAAATTGCTCAAGAATGCAATTACACGTGGACTACACATGCGAGTCAAAATTACATGCAATTTGTGTAATTACACAAGATGTTGGCTAGAAAATGTCGCTCTTCGTAATAATGACAGCAGCTTTACGATTGTGTACATATTCATTTTTGATTATACGAGGTAAAAATATTTACTACAGACAGCCATGCAATTTTAAGTTTGGAAAAAACTGGGCAATTTTAAGCATTATTGCTTGTTGAATATATTGAAAATAAAATATTTTAGTCTGCATTAGATAAGGCACGTGATCAGAATTTTGCGTAACAAAACTCGTGAGTGATTGAAACCCCATTCTACTCACGCGAACGTTAGTGGTTGTGAGTATGAAAAAATGATTCGTGCGCGAATAAGTGTGCGTGCGTGGAATTTTGACATAAAAGTTTTTTTTTGGTTCTAATGAATATTTTCAAATGTTTTACTTCTTTTAGTAGCTAAAGTCTGCATTAAATTAGAGTATGAAGATATTTTTTTAATAGTAAATAAACAAACATTGCACGGTTTTTTGTTTAACAAAAACAAATGATCTTGAACTTGAATAGTCTTGCTAGCATCTAATAAATATTTTCGTTAACGATGAAAATGAAAATTATTCAAGTTCGAGGCCATACTCTATATTTCTTTATTAGGATATTGTCCTAACAAATAATCTATAGACTTTTTTGTTTTCAAATTTATTATTTGACCCTTTCGGGAATGTGTTGATAGATCTATTTCGGGAATTTTCTAGGTTCCCATCATCAGAACACGTTTTGAAAGCGGTAACAATCCCATGCCAAACATCAAACATTCATATGAATTAGTTTACTCACTACATGAAAACTAATATACATATGAGTTTGAAGTTAAAGATTATAACCATTGATCAAAAAATAAATTGAAAACTTGTTTGATGTGCAAGATCCACCTCTGGTGGATATTCAATACACGTTTTTTTGTTTTGCTCTCCTTTTTATATTTTGTTTAGTTTGTAAACAAAACAGGGGAAGTAAACTAGGCGGTACTTTGCCTTTTTTACAAGTTTGTTATAATTTTTATTAAAAATTATGTTTTTTTCCGACCTTTAATTGTGCAATGAAAATGAAAATTATTCAAGTTCGAGGCCATACTCTATATTTCTTCATTAGGATATTGTCCTAACAAATAATCTATAGAGTTTTTTGTTTTTCAAATTTATTATTTGACCCTTTCAGGAATGTGGTGATAAATCTATTTCGGGAATTTTCTAGGTTCCCATTATCAGAACACGTTTGTGCAATTTCGTTAACTTTATAACCTATTTAATACTGTTGGGTCTGTAAAATAAAAATACATCTTTAGAGCAATTTTGAGTTGAAATATTTACAAGTTACCTTAATTTTTTTCGTGAATTTGGGTGATTCACTTGAATCACGAGTAATCACGAGAAACTGTAGGTAAAATCCAAATATGCTCACTTGAGCGGGAGTGAGTGTGAGTATAAAAACAATTCTAGTTAGTGATTGTGCGTGAGTGGAATTATTCTCTCGTGAGAGTGAGTGAGTGTGATTTAAAATTCACTCAAGGGCCCATCTCTAGTCTGCATACATACAAATTGCTTAAAATACATCAATTTGAAACTACATATAGCAGTTTTTTAAATCCCTGGTTAATTTCGTATCCATTCATAAATTTTAAGCAAATCCAGAGGATCTCCTTATCGCTGTTTCCTTGTTTTATTCAGGGCTAATATTAGCAATTGTTCATTTCATATAAAAATATTGTGCGTAATATAATTCATAGACATTGTTTGTTCTTTAGCCACATTTAATTATTAAATAATTAAAAAATAACAAACATTAACACAAATAATTAGAATTATTTATGAAACCAACACAAATTACACATGTTTTTTATTTTGTTTGCCATCAAAAAAACATTAAAATTAACCTTTGTTTTATGTATTGTCAACGCCTCTTTTTAGCTGACAATCAACACTAACTTTATGGTTTTCATTCAATTACTGTACATACACACACACATATTGCTCCAACACACTCATAACTAGGGCAACCAAAAAACAGCTCTAAAAAATATTTTCAGCGATTCAAAAAGCTCGAAAATGTTAAACTAAGCTGTAAAAATCTAAAAATAGGCCTTAAAATTTAAAAATGAAACAGTTAAATTTCATTATTTTTCATTGAAATTGTAACTGCAAATAAAATGTGCATATAATTTATTCCTTGGAATTTCGACAGGCAAACAAAGCTGCAATGGTGAAATTGTCTTTCTTAAGCTTCAAAGTTCAAACTGTTCAAAAAAAATTGTTCGACAAACCAATTTGCTGCCCTCAAGCAGAAGTAAAATTAAATTTTTAAAATTCAAAAGGAAAAAATACATATTTTGTAAGAAAAGAAGCCAAATAAAAAGTCAAATAAAAGCTAGTATTTACAAAATAAGCTAAAATAAGCAAATATTCAAAAATAAGCTAAAAACAGCTCTAACAAATATAGCTTACAATTTTTATAATTTCAAGATCAGAACTTGTGTTCAATGTAAATAGTTCTGCTCTTTCAAATAATAAACAAGCTCTAGCTTGTTTTTGGTTGCCCTACTGATAACTATAAACGAAAACATATATGAACAGTAAAAACCCTAATGGATGGGCATTAACATATTTATAACGTTAAACGCGTGTCTAACATCGAGTGGACACCTTTCTCGTATGGGGATTTGAGTGTAAAGAAAGGCATGCAATCGCTGAGAACATGGGGCCTAAGGCCACAAATGATCTACTGGTCGTTCAATACTATTGTTAAACCGATGATCACCTATGCTGCCCTTGCATGGTGGCCAAAAGTTGAACAGAGTAAGGCAAGGGAGGCTCTTAAGAGAATCTACCGTCTTGCGTGTGTTGGCATTACAGGGGCCGGCGGAACTTGCCCGACGGATGCCTTGGGGGTTATGCTGGGGATCCCGCCATTGCATATTTCTGTAATGGAGGTTGCCAGTATGGGTTCCTCTAGACTAAGTGAATTCGGTGGCATGAGGGGAGGCGACCTAAGGGGTCACATGAGGATCGCGCGAATCCTAATAGATGACCCAATTTCTAAGGTTGCGGACAAAGTGTCACCGGAGTGGATCTTTGATAGATATTTTGATGTGTTATTGTTTGACAGAGACATGTGGACCAATCAATCCTGGGAACCGGAAGATGGTTCTCAGGTGTGGTTCACTGATGGCTCTAAGCAGTCGAATGGGAACACGGGTGCGGGCGTCTTCGGACCAGGCTTCCAGCGTGCCTTACCTATGGGTAAATATCCGTCCATTTTCAGGCGGAGATTTGGGCCATTTGTGTCTGTGCATTGGAATGCCTGCGAAGGGGAACTCGCAGATCTCGCATCTACATTCTTTCTGACAGTCAGGCTGCACTGAGGGCCTTAATGGCCTATAAGGTGTCGTCCGGGTTGGTCATAGAATGCATTCAGACTCTCAATAGGCTCGGTAGAGGCAACTCTCTAACCTTGGGGTGGATTCCTGGTCATGAGGGGCATGAGGGCAACGAGAGGGCAGATTGTCTTGCCAACCGCGGGGCCCGAAAGCCCTTTATTGGTCCTGAACCATTCTGTGGAATACCTGCGGGGTATGTTAGGGAAAGGCTCAGGGCATGGAGAGAGTCTGAATTCTCTAGTTACTGGGAAAACTCTCCTGGTCAGCGCCAGGCTAAAAGATTGATCTCTTTTTCCAGTAGGGGGTCGAGGCGACTCTTGTCGCTTGAAAGGGGGGGTTTGAGGACCCTGGCGTCGTACTTAACTGGACACTGTAATCTCAGATACCATCTGCACAAGAAGGGTCAATCGGACACGGATTTGTGTAGGTTTTGCGAGATGGTGTCTGAGACCTCGGAGCATGTTCTCTGCGAATGTCCCAGGCTTTGTGATAGGAGACTTAGGTTTCTAGGTGATCGATTCATTTCGCCTTCCGACATCACGAACATATTGCCTAATAGGATAATTGGCTTTATAGGTAGCTTGAATCTGTAGGTAATCTCAGGCAGCACAAAAGACCTACATTGGTCGCGGTGCATAGTGCCTTCTGATCTAATCTAATCTAATCTATGCAATCGCTGTTCGTCACTCGTTTTAATTTATGAATAGAGCAGTAAATTGTTCTGGTCGGCGATAATTCAATTATTGTATTTTTTATGGCAATGAAAGAATGCAATACACACAGGGAAAAATTAAGCTATTTGCCAAATGAAATTTGGTTACTACGACTCAAATTCGGTTACTAATAATTTCAGACGGTTGGCACAACTTAACATTACTTTTCATAACAAAGTTTGGTTAATTAAACTGAATTGTAGTTGCAATACCCAAAATATTCTGAAATCGAATGTAAATATCGTTGTACTAACTGAATTTATAAGTTGTTACCATTAATATACACTTTTCAATTCGGTTGGCACTTTATTTCTCTGTGTGTAGCTTTTATTGTCTATTGCTAATATTTTTAATGAAATACAATGTATTAAAAAAATGTTATAATTTTAAATAACTAGATGTCCACATATGCTAGATTTCATAGTAAATGTATGAGAAATTGTGTGTATCGTATATATATATATATATATATATACACGATACACACACATATGCATAAGTGTTTATTTTAATTAACTCCTTATTTAATGAGAATATAATGCGTGTAAATTAATATCAACCTACTTAACCAAATGGCCAAAAAAATATACACGCATAGAGAGCCACAACCAAAGTATACTACCCTTATTAAAGCTTGCAAATCTAGCCATTTTCCTGCTAGATCTAGCTGTTTTATTTTTATCTAGCCATACAAAATGGCAGGATTATATCTAGCCGGAAGATTTAGCTATTAAATTTTGCCCTAGCCAATTTTTTCCTACAAGTTTTGCAGTTGCCAACCGTAACAAAAATATAGTACTGGCAAACCACTGCTATTTTTGTAAAACCCACCGTGTTAAAAATTACCAAAGGCACAACTAATATTGTACTAGGAAAACACAATTTTGTTTGCAAAGCCTGTGTTTTGCCAGTACCACTTTAATCTATTTTAAAAGCACCAAATTTTTTGAATTACCAACGTTATGCCAACGGTGGCAAGTTTACACAAACCAACGCTTGGCCACTTTTATCAATCCGGTAACAGGACAATACTGTCAAGATTGTTAATCCCACGTTTTGCCAAAACATAACCGACCGTAGCCGACGCTTTGCCAGCACTGTGCCAAATGTACTTTTCTGCCTGGGAAGTTAAATATTTATTTGTAACTATATGTACTGCAATTTGTTGTATTTCATCTTTTTAGTTGTTTTTTATACTACATATCGCGTATGTTTTAAATCCAATATTGCACATAAAATATATAAAAATGTTTTAGCATTTTAACAAAATTGTATTATTCATGAATATTTTTTACATTTTTTTTTCCATATTTTACACATAACTGTTCAGAATCAAATATCGTGGATACGTCGCCGAGATTGGCATATACTGTCGTCAGGTGCTCAACTTTATACAAACGATGAACGTTTTGCCATATTACATACACCTGGATCAAATATGTGGACATTGCAGATAAAGTTTGTGCAACGACGAGACCATGGCATGTACGAATGTCAGGTAAGTTGATATAAGTTTACATTTTATTTCATTCTATTGTTTTGTATGTGTAGTTATTGTAACTTGGCAACAAAATATTTTCACTTTACAGCTCTAGGGAAATCAGTTTACTTCTATCTAAAATTTATGTATGTAGGTATGCTATGCATAAACAGTGACACCATAATTCTCAAATAAAAATGCATGGTACATAAATTGCTTTAAAATAAAAAATAAAAAAAACATTTTAAGTGTACATTTTTTGAACTCAAAACCCATTTAAAGACAAAAGCTTCAATCATAATCCATTTACATGAACACAATGTTTGTGTCGATAAGAGAGTAATTTTATTTCAGCCAAAACATGTTCATTAGGGTGGCAATGAAAAATCAACTTTGGATTTTTGATCAACCCCGAGAGAATTATTGTGCCACGTGCTCTAAAACTTGCATGATGAAAATATAAGCCAAATCGGATAAATCTAAGCCATGCATCTTTGAGGTCAAAGTTCAAGTTTTAAGAAATTCAGTACATTGAACTATAGTCGACTTGAAACGATCGATTTTTTTTTTTTACAAAGTTTCACCAAATCTTGCAAGTATCCTTAATGGGTTCCCAATTTTTTTTTTAATTAACACTTTTACCTATTCATTGTAATTAAGTTTAAAATCTAAAATGTTAAAAAAAAAATTGACATATTTGACGTTCATAGTATATTAAATAGTTTTCTGAAATATTTTCATCAAAATCAACCGCTTTATGAGTACCATATGAATTACAAAAATGCAAAAACTAATGGATAATGTATATAAAAGCAAAAAACTAATAAAACTTAAAAAAGAAATTACTTGAGCCAGCGTAAAAACTAAATTTTTGTATATAAATAGAAAAGTTTTGGTCTTTAAAGTTCAGTGACGTCATGATGCTTGTTAGGAAAAGATCCTAGCCACGAGTTTGATTACTAAGAATACAATAATGTAGCAAAATTGATGATAAATAAGTTTTTTGTTAAAACTATGCCTATTATGTAGGCTCTAGCTTTTCTAAAACTTGGAGTTTTGATAAGATCTTTAGCCAGATGGGAATGCTAGTATCAACCTAGCTTATATGTTTAATTGGCCTTATTTTTGTAAATATGCGGATGTTGAAAGCTCGTTATAAATTGAAAATAATATAAAAATAATCTGGATGCGTATAAAAGCAAAAAATTAACAAAACTGTAATTTATATACATTACATTCTGGTTTAGAATAAAACACAAAGTAATAGGTACCTATTAACTTTGGGACATCGCGAACTAAAGTAATGCTGCAAGTTAAGAATCTGGTAATGAGCTTGAAGTCCTGTTTCTGCTGGGTGATAAGGAAATAAAATTTCATAAAAGTTTTCTATATAATAGTTACTTAAAAATGATTTTCATTATAATATTTTTCTGTAACGGTAAAAATAATGTTATGGTAATGATTTTGGTCCATCTCTGGTTTTAATTAAAACAAAAATTTGAATGTGTCATTTTGACCCTCGTTTATAAATCAAAATAGTTTTACGCAGTAGACGGTAAATATTTAATTTTTTTTTGAAATTTTGTGTGTAAAATTCATTTGATGCAATGGATCATATTGACCCCCATAGCACAACTGCGTTCATTGTAATAAAAATATTTCAGAAATCATTTCGGATACTTTAAACATCGATATTGTCAAATTTAATCAACGCACGCAAGAAACTATCGATTTAAGTTAATTATAGCGGAATATACTGAACTTACCAAAATTTAAACCTTGACCTCACAGGTTCACTTTTCAAAATTATTCGAGTTTTCTCAAATGTATGTCTTAGACCAAATGCTCAAGAATTCGCTAGGGTTCCGTTGGAATTCCAAAAAAAAATTTCCCCATACATTTAATTGACACCCTAACATTCATTCTATCGCATTGTTTCAATGTTACATAAATATTTTAGGTCGAAAAAAATTGTATCGTCTATTCCATGATAGATCGGCCAAAATCTAAACAGGGGTTATTTAAATTCCTTTATGTTTTGTACACGTATTCTCTAGGATGTCTATTAGTCACTACCGTTTTCTGTTTCTGCAAATTTTTGTAAACTTTTTTTTAATTCAAAAAAATTTAAAAGTAGTTAACTTTGAAAAGTCATTATATACACTTTTTGAAAATGCATTAATCGAAATGTAGTTTTTTAAAGAATTGCAAAGAAATGCAATTTTTTTGCAATCGCAATAAAAAAATTCCATTTGCATTATGAATGAATTTTCACAAAAAAGTGTTTGTTTTTTAATTACAAATCGTAAAGATAACAGTTTCATATGCTTTTCAAATCTTTGAATGTTGTCCATATACCTTGGAAAATATGACTATTCAAAATTTATAACTTTTAGCAAAAACTTTTTTTAAACGTTTTCTCAGGGAATAGTCGATATATATTTCATTTAAAGTGCAAGTAAAATTGACAAAAGGCTTTGATTAGATTTTTGGGACAGGGACATTTTAAAGGAATTATGAATTATTTAATATACGATGCTGCCATTAAAATGAAATTATATTTACTTTCTTTATTTTTTTGGCTTTTATCCCCTTTATCACATTAGTAAAATAAAAACATCTCTACAAATATATTAAATTTACAAAATTTCAGCTATGATTTAGTTAATTTAAATTGTTAATTCACCCTACTGAAATTGTTTTTATTTTTTTAGTGCTAATAAAAATCTACATTTCTGAAATTAGCGGAGGATTAATATTTAGTAAATATTTCTGTTGAATTTAGCTGGATAGATTGTTGATTACATTTAACTAAAAATAACAAATATGTTGTAGATGGAATAGTTTTTTGTCTACTAATATTAAGCAATATTTGGCTAAGTTAAGCGGGCCCAATTGCCATTCTCAATTGGCTATGATAAAACTAAAATTTGTAGAATCAATCCTGGTTTAATTATGCCCTTTTTGCGAACAAACAAAACAATTACAAACAATAATATTTACGAATTTACAAAACGTAATAAGAAAATAAAGTTCGATATAAATGACACATTTTCACTCTAAAATATTTTTGTTTGAAATTTGTTGAACATTTGTAAATAATTATGCTTTGTTCTTTGAAGAACATACATCGTAATTCAATTTGAAGGCTAATATATATTAGTTTATGAAATATTATTGGCATATGGAATTGATCCATATGAATATTAAAGTCGAACATGGCGATGTTTCTTTATTTTGAAATGTTATTGTTCTGAGTAACGTCGCAAATAATAGTCCCTGGTAATTGGTCTACTGAATTAACAGTTATATTTTTGCTGTTTATATTTTATTAATGTTTAGCAAACAAATATAGCTGATATCAGCAGTTTAAATGCTGTTTAAGGACATCATTATTTGAACCGATTCATTTGAAAGTGACATAAGTCACATTTTCACACAAATTTTGATAGGGATGATATTGCTTACAACAAATTGGGACGTTTTATATAAAAAAAGATTTGTTTTTCAATATTACCCAGTTAAAAATCAACTCAATGCAATCAAAATTCATTTATGAACATGTATGAACTCAATCATGCTCATAAATGTCATAATGTCATAAATGTCCATGTACCATATGGGTTCATATGTGATCATGCACGTAAATATTACCTCAATTTTCTTTAATGTACACATATGAACATGTATGAAAATGTATGGAAATGTATGATTATATATAACTCAATTTTCCTTCGGTTGTCTCAACAGAATTTCATCCAACCGAACTGATTTGGTTGCAGCAACCGCGTAATTTCGGATGCACAACTGAATTCGGTTGTTGTAGCCGAATTGGGTTGTGGCAACTGAATTCGGTTGGGACAACCGAATTTACGAGTTTGCAGCAACCATATCAATTCGGCTGGATGAAGTTTTAGAATTTTTATGAGAGTGTAAATTTACATAATTGTTATTCCCTTAATTGTGATTTCTCTTTTTCGCGAGGACTAAATGTTGTGTATTGTTAATGTTATTATATTTAATACAGACTGTTGTAAGATGTCAAATCGTCGGTCCTTACCGACTTTAATTTTATTGTTTAATTTTTTTAATTTTAATTTAATAATTTAAATTTTAATTTAATAACTTCTTTATTTATTTTAGGTTTCAACGCCGACTGGCATTATTTCACATTTTGTAAATCTTCAAGTGGTTGTGCCAGAAGCGTTTATTTTAGGTTCTGGCGAATTACATGTTGACATGGGATCAACAATTAATCTAGTTTGCATTATTGAAAAGGTAAGTGTACGAAAAATTTTAAATATCATGTTTTGAATTAAATATGTTTTGTCAAGAATTTTTAAAGCCAAACAACACCTAAACCAATTATTTTTTTTTTAATTTTTCAAGGGTTTCTTTAAACAGACATTTGTAAAAAGCAAATGAATATTTCATTGAAATATAAGGTGGCGCAAAAATAACCTTCCGATGTTTTTTTTTTTATTATGTATTTATTATGTATAGCATTTTCTGATAGGAGGATTACTTTTGCGCCACCTTATATAAGTAGTTTATTTGTTTAAAAATCTATCAACACTTATTAGTCACTAGGGCAAGGAATTTCAAGAAAATTCATGTTTTTTGATGATCTAAAACCGATCTAAAACTAGACTAAGTATTTATCCAAATCACAAATCTTCAATTTGTAATTGCATATTTTCCCAAAAAAAAGCATATTTTGACTGTTAAGGCAGATTTTGTGTATATTTTTGCATATTTATAATTTATTTAAAGTATTTTTTGTTAGTATTTATTTAAAAAAAAAAAATTATTTTTTTCAGTATTTTGTATTTATTTACATTATTAATCACATAATTAATTATATACTCGTGTGCGCCCTGGTACAGCACAAAATACCAACTTCTGGTCGCGGTGCATAGTGCCACTCTAATCTAATCTGCGCCCTGGTAGGCTAGTTGGTAGCGTACTGGCTTATCAGTGCGGGGGTCGTGGGTTCGATTCCCACCAGAGGCACTGGTCTGTTTTCGCTACAACGCACTGTGGGTCAAATAACTGGTTTTTAAGGCAAACAGTGTACTATTTCAAAAATTTGATAATGGCATTTTGACTACACATTTTCAAATACCCAAAAATAAAAAATCAGAATCAGGCGGCAACAAATGGCTTAAAGCCAAGCTGTCAAAGTTGTAGTTTTCTTGGTTTGTTTTGTTCTTTGACATTCTGCTTTATAGTGCCTGATATTTAAACTATTGTTTAACAAAATATTATAATCTAAAACAAATTTTCTATTATGGAGCATATTAATACAGGTACGTTAAAAAATATGTTATTGATAAGTTTCATAAAATTTTGTTGTAGTAAATATTTTGTTGTGACAAAGTGTTTCGTCTTTTCTGTGTAGTTTTGGGTGTCGACCGTGTGTTTCTTGGAGTAGTACTTTGTTTATTGGGACGTATTGTTGGAACACTATATATGTGGAGATAGGTAATGATGTGTACTTTCATGTGTTTGTATAACCAATCGCACCAAACTGCGTTAAATTATTCATATTTGACTTTTAAGATTGCGTAAAAATAAAAAATACGGATATATATATTTAAATTTTGGTTACAAATAATGGATGTGCAAATAAAAAATCTTGAGCCTTTAGAATATTTGTTGGTAAATGGTAGAAAGATATTAGTAAAGTATGAACTTATTATGAAAGTCCTGAACGTGTTTACGGAAACAAGGTCTGCTCAGTCGTGCCAAATTTGTGGTGGAAATCCGAAGCAGTTTTTGTCAATAAATGATTTAAGCTCATTGGTGTTTCAGCCAAAACCAAATACAGTAAAGAATGGCATAATCCCATTACCCGCATGGATTCGATGCTCTCGAAGTACTGAGGACAAAGTAAACTCAAAAAAATAAGTTAGTAAAACGCCTTGAAAATCAGGTATACTATTTTTTAGCAAATTTTTTTGCTAAAATCGTGTTTTTTTAGCTAAAATTTTTGTTATACTTATTCAGCACTTAACTGTTTTATACTAATGCTTTACTAATATACTAATGTTTTACTAATTAATTTTGCTAAAAAAATTGTGCTGATAAGCACATTAATAGTGTGGACGACAACCAGATTGAAAGATATACGCAGAATGAAGTAGATGTCGCGGCATGTCAACATGTAGTAGAGAAGAGGAAAATGATACTAAAAAGTACAACTCTAATAAGACATATAAAAAAATCAACCATGGAAGACTTTTGTATCTGATTTTCACACATAA
This sequence comes from Delia radicum, assembly GCA_021234595.1. NCBI lineage: Eukaryota > Metazoa > Arthropoda > Insecta > Diptera > Anthomyiidae > Delia > Delia radicum. The sequence goes on along the minus strand of CM037855.1, from coordinate 72,841,652 downwards.
AACAAAATTGAGGATTAAAACAACTTAAATTTTGCGTTGTCACCGGCTTTTGAAAATAATTGTCTTTTAATTAAATAAAAGACAAAATAAAATATTTAAATTTAATATGTATTTCTAAACTAAATGTTTATAGATTTATAATCTAGTGTGGTCAAATTGCAAACAAACAAACATATACATACATGTAGACAGAGTAAAGCGAAAGACAAAGACACACATCTAAGGTAGATTTTTATGGTTCCTTTTTCTTATTGCAAAAAAAGGGTTGTTTTTTCGTTTCGTTTGTTTTTGTTTATTTTTTCGTTTCGTTTCTATAATTATCGTCGGCAGTTGCGTCCTTTAAAAGAAAGCATCATTTAGACAACCATTGATGTAAGTAGTTGAAAGAAAATTTTTGTTATGTGATATATATTTATTTCTATATATTTTCAGATATTAAATTAATTCATGTGGTCAATGTGGGAAAATGAAAATTTTTATATTTCGTAATTATTGTAAATTATTTTTAAAAGAATCACAAAAATATGTTTTATGATTTTCAGCAAATATATTAACTAAATTACAATTTTTTTGCGTTTTCTTCAGTCTACTAAAATTCAGCAAAAATTTATTAATTTTTAGCAAGGCATTTTTATTTCTAATCTACTCGCTGATTTTCAGCAAAAGATTTTGCTGACATTAGCAATTTTTTTGCTAGCACCCTCCTGACTAAAATTTTGCTGACTCAGCAAAAATTTTTGCTGACTTTACAAACTTTTTTTTTTTGAGTGTACTGCAACAGAGAAAAAATGAAATTCAATAACAATTCTGGCAAAAATGGGTCTTTATGTCCATAAGCCGAAATTAATGGGTGTGGCTCAACGAACGACGGCAATACGGCGCGAAGAGCATTTACAAATCCGGAATTATTTGCGTCTATAACAAACGTTAACATCGAGTTTTTAAAGCACTTGCAAATCATACTAATCGCAATTTCTTGTAATTTTGAGTTAAGTGTCGAAAACTTTAGGAGTTTTTGTTATGCAACTGCCTAAATATATTTTCAAAATTACAAATGGTACCCAATGTCAGCGGCATTGCATAAAATTTTAGCACATTCTTTACAAATAGTACAACCTCAATAAAGCCTCTTGGATGCACTGGAGAAAATGTTTCTGAGGCGAGAAACAAATTTTATAAAAATTATCGCATAGAGCATGCACGAGAGAAGAACACAAGAGAACACAATATATCTGATGTTTTTAACAGAGAAATGGATTCTTCTGACCCATCTTTATCCAGCATTTGTCTAAAGAACCGTCATTCAGTAAATAAAATTTTGCAGATTCCAAGAGAAGTTATTTCTCTTTTAAAGATTCCTGACATTCCTGATTATCAATTGCCGAATACGCCAATTGCTATCGCAAATGAAGATTTTTCTGATTTCGAAAAGGAGACAGATGTTCTACCACATTTTAATATAGAGTTAGAAGTTGATGAAACATTGGACAATTTTTATGTAAGGCTTGATTATAAAATACTTTTGTATAATTAAATGTTATCTTTTTAGTGCGATTAAATCTTGATGGCAGTGGCAGATCACATTAGTTTGAGCTTAAATGTAGCAAAACGCTAATTTTATGTTATTAACTAGCATTTTTCTAGCATGAATGCTGTCATTATCCAAAGGCCTTTTTTACTATTAACGCACCCACCACTAATCTTACTTTTCCTGTCATTGAAAGTGGGTGCGTAAGTAGTTGAATTATCTGAGTTTTTTTTCCAAAAACTATAATAAGCAACATAAAGAAATTTTAAAATTTTATTAATTTCCGGAGACTTTTAACATAGCAAGCAATAGAACTACTAGAAGTGGGCGTGGTTAGGGCGGATCAGCTTGAAATTTTTACAGAAAACTTAGGTACCCACAGTAGTCATCTGTACCAAAGCGTATTTTTAAATTGTAGCTACATTTTATAAGCGCCTATTTTACTTTTTGAGTTGCATGATTTTCCATGCCCTATTGATCACTAATAACCAGGGCAAGTTTGTTTTTTTGCACGAAAAAAGTTAAAAATTGCAGGCAAAATAGCGCGAAAAACCATTAAAATTGGCACAAGAAATGGCAAAATAACAAACCTTTATTAAATTTTGATTGCATAGCATATTGGGCTTTATCAAGTTATCAAAAATAAACGATCTACTATTGTCACATAAAATAGTTGAGTTTACTGAAAATACGAGTTCCACATCTATAGATGTAACTGAAGCATATTTGAAAGCATGTAATTCCGGAGGAGATTCGTTTTCAATGTATGAACTCTTTTCATTCTTATTAAAAAATATATTTTTTTATTTTAGTAAAAGTTTATAGGCCACTATTTCGATTGAAAACTTTATTAAATTTTCCAATAATTTCTTTGTTGTTGGATCTTTAATCTTTTCTTTAACGCAATCTATAACATCAAAACTATCATTTAGGAGTCCTTTTGTTTTCAATTTGGTGATGCTTACACAAAGAAATTCAAAATTACTTTTTATATGAGCTACATAAGATTTGATTCCTTTTATTTGAAATATCAATTTTGCATTGCGTATATACTCTGCATCATCGCCACTGAGCATATTTAATACGTCACAAATTTCATTGAAATTATCACAACAATATTTTCAGGTTTAATCCAAGGTTTACTTAAATTCGGATACATTGGTTGTAAGAAATTTTGGCGAAATGGATCCTGAAAAGATATCAAAAATATAAACTAGATAACACTAAATTTATTCCGAGACTTTAGGATTTAGATTGTATTTAATGTTAGTTTAACGCAGTTTTTAACTGGAATACTGCTATTGGAATTTTGTTTATTTTACTTTATTTTAGTGAAGACCGAAATTCTGAACAAGAGAAAGTTTTCCGGCAAATGTTTGTTAATAAAATTGGAAATGGTGGACAAAATTCGTTGTCGGTTTAGCTAAACGAAGTGTAACTGACCTCCCAAAAACTAGTCCTTAAATGTTACTGCTGTGCAATTAGCAATACGTGAATTGACATCTTCAAAATTTAAACGTATAATGTCTGCTACTCTACAATCTGGCAATTTTAAGGTAAAATGTGTAAAAGAGCATTTTTATAGAAGAAATCTAAAAAATATTGCAAGAAGGTAGAAAATGGCATTTTATGGCAAGATGGAGCAAAAATGGCATTTTTGAAAAATAATTAAAAAAATGGCAAATGCTGCAGTTAGTGACAACTGCAAAAAAAAATTTAACCTACTAATAGTGCAACAGTGAAAAAAACGGACATGGCTGTATAGTTTCGATTCTACTACCAAAGGGTCATACAAACCTATACTCGGTTTGGCGAGTTTTGTGACCAATTTTTTTATGGTCACTTTTAAGATTTTAAGATTCGGAAAGTATGTGGGCCCCTCTACAAAGGTGTCATCAATTTTCGTCAGCTAATTCAGACTTGGTGATACCCCTTAAGTACTATATTCAGTATATTCAATAATGTGACTAAGAATTCGTTAAACAAATTTTATTTAAATTTTACAGGGACCGTAATCATTATGAGTTTTATAATAAAAATTACACAATAATGATTATGTTATGAGTTTTAATGATTTTCTTCAATGGTAATGATTATGACAGGGAAATTTTAGAAATATTAAATGGAATAAAAGTTAATTGGCATTATTTGGCAAATTATATAAAAACTTGTGTAGAATATAGAAATTTTCTTATAATGGAATTTAATAACTAAACACTTTATCTCGAATTGTTATTTGTATACATATGTTAAACGGCTGACGACAATGGTCAGAGTCGTAAATATTTATAAATTTATTTTTATTTTGTAATTATATGTATTGCTGAAAATAAAAATAAAACTACTACTACTACTACTAATGATTATTTTTGAGTAATAATAAAAAAATCAGCAATAATCATTATTTTTGAGCAAAAAAATAAAACTCAAAAATAATCATTATTTATGATTTTATTTTTTTCGCTCAAAATAAAACTCACTTTCATGTAGGTGTAAATATATATACATATTAGGGTGGGGCGATTAGTATGTAAGGAAAAAAATCTTAATGGGCGCTTCGCGTTTCTGATTCTTGGGATTGTACTGAGCAAAAAAGTCCATTAAAACATACGTCTACGGTGAAAATCGAGCTTCCAAATTTTGACTTTACGGCAAAAAAGCCCTATTTTGAAATTAATAATTAACCCCTTAAACCCCACCCGCAAATATGATTGATGCATTAATGTGCTAGAGAATCTTCCAAAAAAAAGATTGATACCATGATCTTGGATAAGCTCCTCCTCCTTTCTGAGATATGTCCATCCCACACATTGTTACTTTCACGAAATACGACAAAAAAGCCCTATATTGAAATTAAATATTAACCCCTTAAACCTCACCTACAAATATGATTGATGCATTAATCTGCTAGAGAATCTTCCAAAGAAGAGATTGATACTATAATCTTCGATAAGATCCTCCTACTTCCTGAGATATGTCAATCCCACACATTGAAAGTGAGTTTTATTTTGAGCGAAAAATATAAAAATGATAAATAACACAGGTCAACAGCAAAAAAAGGCTTGACTAACCACTATATAGATTTGATGCATCATGGCTGCCTAAGTACAAAAATGGTAAAATTTTTCAATTCTATGGATAATTTTTTTTTAAAAAAATTTTTTTTTAAAATTGACAATATTTTGAGCCATTTCTCCACTTATGTTGTCATAACTCATTATGTTGTCAAATTAAATTTACAAAAATTAAGGTTTACAATATCTTTAAAGAACTGTACAAATTTTTTTAATGCGATCAATAGTTTCAAAGTTATGAAACAAATTGTTAGCAAAAAAAAAAAAAAATGCTAAAAAAAAAAAAAAATTTGAAAACAAAAATCCAGAAAAAATCGAAAACTGCAAAAAATATTACTTTTTATTTTTTGTAGTAAAGCTACATATCATGCGAATTAAACTAGATATGGATCATAAAAATCGATGCATGCTTTACATTTTTATTTACAATTAATTGAATGTATCGCATATTTACAAGCACTGTAGAAAATTGTACCTATATAATGAAAATGCAGAACATAAAAACTCAGGTGCATTTTACGACACGCATTTTGGCAAAACCCCTTTGGGAAAAACCTCTATGACATTTTATGATTCTAATAATTAAAAAAAAATAAGTAATAAACAAAAGATTGTTTAATTTTTACGATTGCGGTAGGATAGTAATAAAACGCTCATAAATGTGCGTGTACGCTGAAGTGCTCTTATTTTCCGTTAGCTACCTGTAACGGATAATTTTTTTTTTTTCATAAAAGTCCTTAATGTTTTTTAGGATTCTTGGGAATAATAAAAAATTTGCAGCACACACAAACTGTATCCACACAAAGGGTTATCCCAAATTATAGTATCAGTATTTATAAGATCTCCTTGACCCTTTTTATTTCATTCAAGAAGTATTTGCGATAACGCAAACATCATTTAATACCTACACAAAAATTAGAGTCATACAGCTTAGAAGTTAAAAACAATTTTCAAATATTAATAAAAATGAGCCAGAAAGCCAGAACATTTTCATGTAAAAACGATCCAGATTTATTTTGTTATGTGTGCGGCCAATATATCACCGGGAAAAAACGGAAGTGGTTCTTAACTTCATTGCAAAAGTCATATCAAGATTGCTATAATATCTATCCGCACAATTTGAACCAGCATTGGACACCGAGTACTATATGCATTCCATGTCGATTGAATTTATCTATGAAGTCTTCTAACGTAAAGTAAGTATATATTAATAGATTTGGAATATTTTATAATTACAATATTTCTTAATTAAAATTTGAATTCTTCATATTCCTGATTTCAATTTTTTTTTTCATTTTACAGACGACACTTGGAAATTTTGAAGCCTATGCTATGGAGAGAAACAGCGAACCACGCATCCGAGTGTTATTTTTGTTTAAGTACAAAAAGCATATTTGATGGCCCACAAATTCGCAAATTGGTGAACGATACTGAATTTGGCAGTTCAATGTCAGAAATTGAGAAGAATGCATGGGATTCGTTTGTATGGGTTATTCAAAATTTCTTAGGAAATAACAAGGGTGATGATTACGTTGCGCACGTTGAAGAGATGTTAACTCACTTCCAGAATCTTGGATGCAACATGAGCATCAATTACACTACCTGCACAGTCACTTAGATCGTTTTCCTGAAAATCTAGGAGACTTGAGTGAAGAACAGGGCGAACGATTCCACCAAGATATCCGGACAATGGAGGAACGATACCAGGGTCGCTGGGATGCACACATGATGGCTGATTTTTGCTGGAGTATTCAGAGTAACACTTCGTTATTCAACAATAGTAGAAAATCGACTAAAAGAAAATTTCAGAGTTTGTAGTTTATAATACATATTTATTTATTTATTTTCTTGTTTTATTTATTATAATAAATGTGAATAATAAAATATAAATTTTCTACTATTTAATTTATTTATTTATTTACATTTAAGCTCATCCAACACAAATGTCTTTCCGAAGAATAGAATCAGTATATTCTAGGTAGGGTTTTGCCAAAAAATACACGAATGTTACTATGTAATGCATTTTGATGTGAAAATTTGTACATAGCATGGGGAAAATGTTTTCAAAATTCAATCAATCGAAAGAAGAACATTAACTACTCAATTTTATGTATATCAGACAAAAAACTAAAATTTGGTGAAAATGAGCGAATTCACTTAATTGTGAATAAATTCGAAAAAAATCAATCGATTTTTATGATCGATATCTCATTTTGTTCCTATTACATGTGGCTTTGCGATAAAGCAATAAATCTGAACGATTTTTGCCGTTTTCGATTTTTTATGATTTTTTTTAACCAAAAAAAATTTGCTATTTTCACGTAAAAAAAATATTTTTTCCCTCAATTTTTTATTATAACTCCAAAACTACTGAGCCGATTGAAACGCAATATATTAACGGATTAAAGGCTATGTAAATTTCAGTTTTTCTAAATTCATTTGAATAATATCGGACTAATTTTTTTTTAGTTATCATTAATTATGTGGAGACACGTCTAAAAAAATTTATAATTTTAATTAAAAATTTTTTAAAAAAAAACCTCTCCATAGAATTTCAAAATTGAACCATATTTTTACTACTGGGACCACAATACATCAAAATTGTATAGTGGTTTTCAAAGCCCCTAAAATTTTTTCAAAATTGTTGCCTTGTGTAATGATTATTTTTGAGTTTTATTTTTTTTGCTCAAAAATAATGATTATGGCTGATTTTTTTTATTATTACTCAAAAATAATCATTACCATTGAAGAAAACTTTAAAAATCAAAAATTTAAAAATCATGACGGATATGCAAAGATTGTCAAAAAATAATAATAATGGTGCAATAAATTTTTTTTATGTCTCTTCTAAGTGATTGATTTTTTGATTCAAAAAAACGAGCAATAATCATTATTTACGGTCCCTGAAATTTTATGCAAAAAAAAATAATTTTGTCTTGCACTTTTTTTGAAAAAACATAGGAAAAATTTATTTTTTCTCACTTTTTCAACATAACTTACAGGGACTCCTAATTTTTATCTAATAATATTTGGCAAAATTGTATCCTCGGTAAAGCTTTGTGAACATATCAATGCAGTATAATCTCACCTATACTACCAAGTCCTTGTATTTTCCAAAAAGCCTTTATTTGTTGCATAGTGTAATTTGACAACATGCAACAGCTGATGTGAAACAGAAACCCATATCAGCATTAAAAATAGTTTTACAAATTTGTATGCTTATTACAAAAAAAATCTAAAACCAGTGAACCATTTGATTGGCCATAAATCGGTAATCAGTACCGAGTCTGTTTTCTGGGTGTAGGGAAATGACAAACAGTTATAACAAAAAAAATCAAGTTTCCATCAGTAATTGTTAATTAGATCTTGGCCTCCCAAGACGGATTTATGGAATTAATTTTTATTCCCAGGAGTTTTGCTCTTACCAAAGTATAACTGCAAAGTAGAAACCATTATTAATAGAAATTTTCCCATATTGTTTTAAAATTTTTCTTGTTTGGAAAATATCGATATAAAAAAATATTACAAATAAAATAGTTTCATATTTTTTTAAAGTCTTAAGTTCAGAGATTGCAAAAATATTTCATTCTAGCTTTTATAGTACTTTCACAATTCGCTTTTAAAATTGTAAAATAATTTTTAGTTACACCCTTTTTAACTTCTAACGCACTAGTGTTCTTAATTGTCAAGATTTTTTTTCTAAATATTACATATTTTTTTTGAATGTCAAGCATTTTGCAAATTTAAATCTGGCAACCCTACATACATACCACCTTTAAACTAATTATGACCGTTTGGCAGTATTTACTCTAATATTCGTCTAACTAAATCTAAATAGAAGTAAGATTATAAACTACAAATGAAAATCGATTTTCTAAAACACAGTTAATCACTTAAAATGCAACGGACATGAGACATCTAAATTGTGACATCGCAGAGAAATCTAATGTAACGAGTAAATGAGTTGAAATCCTGTTTTTGCTAGAATATAATGGACAGTTCTGGATTTATCCTAATTAGCAACTTAATATAAATTAGTTTTTTTTTATAAAAAAGTTTTATTGCTCCTCTTATATTATAAAATATCCATAGATTATTTTGTCAAAGGTATAATAAAAACTATTTGTGTTTTCATTATACGAGTACTGAAATAAAAACTACTCATGACTGAATTCTTATTATGGCCGTAGACTGGAAGACTTATGCCGCTTATCATAACTGGTACTTTAAAAATGTTAAAAGGTTTCTTTTGTAAATTTGTATGCAAACAAATAATCACATTTTTTTTTTTTAATATTAATTTTCATAAAAAAATATTTATTTACTGCCACAACAAATACGTAGGACCACTGAAAAGTTAGCAGAAATAGTTGTTTTATTAAAAAAAACAAAGTTTTATAAAAGCTTACAATATATTATATTGACCATTTTGTGGCCAATGAAGGGTATTTTTATCTCCGACATACGTAAACTTACACTTCCTGCAATGAAGATATGGTCCACTGAAAAATAAAAAGAATCGGTTGCGCCGAAGAAGTAGATTTATTTTATCAAATTGTTCAAAAAATTGTTGTTATTATTAATAAACATTACTAGGGCTCGGAAGTTAATGCATTTATTATTGTGTTTTATGTACATAAAATAAGCATTAAAAATCGTAAAATATGAATTTATTCTTGATTTTTTCAACATTATTAACATAATTACAGTAAGTTTTTTTTTAAATATATTAATTTTTTATTAAAATATTAAACAATTTTCTTATAAACATGCAACGCCAAGTATTATTAGCAAAAAATGTAACAAAAAATGTCAAAATATGCACAAAAATATACATCTATAGCAAAATATATTTAACAAATCGATGCCATTTTGTTGCAAATTTGTTAATCTATATATATAAAACTCATTTTCTGTTTGTTTGTTCTCTATACAAATTTGCAATTCTCAACGGCTTTTCCTCAAATTGTGCATGAATAATCCTCGGACCACAACTTAGATCGTTTTTTTTTTTCGAATACAAACTTCTCAGAAAGCTTTAACGGATTTCTTTGAAGTTACTCACATATATTCTAGGTTTCCCGGGGAAGGCCTCAGTAAAAGTTTCATTACCATAGCCCACTTCAATACTGACTTCTGATCAAAAACGTCAAAATCAAAAAATTCCAATATCTATATATATAAAACTCATTTTCTGTTTGTTTGTTCTCTATATAAATTTGCAATTCTCAACGGCTTTTCCTCAAATTTGGCATGAATAATATACGAACCTCAACTTAGATCGTAGTATAGTTTTCATCGACCACGCCCACTTCTACGCATACTTTTGACAAACAATGTAAAATTAAAATTTTTTTCACTTTTTTTAACTTTTTCCGTTTTAGTCGAATACAAACTAATAAGAAAGTTTTAACGGATTTCTTTGAAATAACTCACATATATTCTACGTTTCCCGAGGAAGGCCTCAGTAAAAGTTTCATTACCATAGCCCACTTCAATACCGACTTCTGATCCAAAACGTCAAAATCAAAAAATTGCACTATTTTTAATAAAGCTTATTTCTTTCATTTGAAAGTATCAAATCCGATCAAAACATTTTAGGAAAACACATTTCGTTTTTAAGAATTTTTTTCCTCCGTATAATATACCTATTGATTTTTTAGCAATGTCTTTATGATTTCATTTTTTTAAATTTTATTTTTCTTTACCGTTTTTGGCAATAACAAGCCCATTAAAAAAAAAACAAAAAAAAATTTCTTTAAGGATATACGTTTTCGCAACCATGCGCGAAAATCAATATGAGACATCTTTATTGATAAAGCACAATTATTTATAGTCTTGAATTGCTAATGGAAGCATCATTTTCCTAGCTTTACATTTTTTCTGCATTCAAAAATCACAGTTGACCCGGGAAACACCGGGCACTTCAGCTAGTTCAAAAATAAATAATAAATAAATAATTTTGTCGTCCAACCACCGACAGCAAACATGTATTACCATGAAATTCCGAGTCCTAAACATAACTATAATTCATATTTAACTTCTTTTTCATAACCTTTTAAGGCTTAAACTAAGAACAGAAGATATTGTCCGATCGGAAACAAATACGAAACTTTTGCGTACTTTATTTGAATTTTTCCATAAACCTACTCTCTAAAAAACCTACACTCTAAAAAACTACTATAAAGTATATAAATTTTTGTGTAATATGATACAAAATTTAAGCATTTTGAGACACAATATGTGTAAGCTTTGTGAAACTTTGTTTTACTGAAATGTGCCTACACGGGATTCGAACTCGGGCCTCCCAGTTATCAGTCAACCGCTCTACCATCTAAGCGATATCGACATGTTATACTTGATAGATAAAAATATAAATTACTTGCTGGCACATATGCCATTTAAGCATTTTGAGACACAATATGTGTAAGCTTTGTGTGTACATATTTTGTCTACAAAATTTAATAATAGATACTTTTTATTTGTTATTACGCACATTGTGTATTTTGTGCCTAAAAACAAATAATGCGTAAAATTACAAAAATTTGTAGTACCTAAATAAAAAAAGTGTCATATTATTATTTGCTGCAATATACAAGAAAAAATAATTAACAAATAAAAACAGAAAAATAAACACAAACAAAATTAAAAAATTTTAAATTAAGATAATTTGAATATACTTTTGTTACACACAAAAGGATAACTGTGGAAATATAGTACCGTGATTTGCTGGCCATTGTTATGTTGTTGGGCGTGCTCAAGGATTTGTCTGCGTTTGTCCAAAATATGTACCAGAGAGTCAAAGTTGATAACGTGAGTTCGTCACAAAACTTTTATTTTATTATATGATCACTTTTTACGGTTTTTGCATCAATAAAAAAAATCGCGTTATTGTTTTTAAATTTTAACTCCTTCCACTAGCGCGTTGTGGTCAAAATTTTGGTCCCTGTTACTACAGAGCATAAAGGGGAAAATGTATATGAAACTTTAATCTGACATTCTATTCTACACCAAAAATTTTAAATAAAATCTTTTGTTTCGGTTTTTAAACCGCACTGTTTAGTCAATATTTTTTTTTAACTTAAAAAAAATTTTAATCGCACACAATAAAAATGTATTACCAACTGATAATAATGGTACAACAAATTTTGACATATAGCGAACCGCTAAAAGTTAGTATGGTATCAATTCTGTAAAAAATAAAAAAAAAATATTTTTAGCACACACAATGGAAAAGTATTTTGAGTTCAGTAAAATGCCACTAACATTTTCGATAAATGGCGGAGTGTTAAATTATATACCAATATAAATACCAATAAAATATTGGTTTTTAGTAAAGACAATTTGAAAACTTCATAACTTTTAACTATGTTACCATAAAGCGAAAACTTTTGCACCATTTTTCTCAGCTAAAAATTCTTTCTGATTGTGTGTAATAAAAAAGTACTTTTTAAGATTTTTGAAAATATTTGATTTTTTCCGGCCACTCTATTTCCTAGATGGGGAAACTTAAAAACGGGAAAAAATTATTTTTGTTGTAGAATCGAAAGGTAAATTCAAATTTAATATAAATACAGCCCTTTTTGCTCCCAGCAAAAGGCGCCTAAATCAACATTTTTGGCTGTCGCGCTCCAGTGGAAGGAGTTGGAATTTAAAAAAAAAAATAACGCCATTTGTTTTATTTATGCCAAAACATTTTAAAAGGTTATGATATCCTAAAAACAATATGTATACGATATGTATACATGTATATATCTATCGAAGATTTCGATTTGACATATAATCCGTTTTTTCACTAGGGTTTAGAAATTTAAAGCTGCAACAAAACAATATAATACGTATGTTGCTGATTTAGTATAGAAAAGGCTTTATAATAGAAAAATTACTAAATTCTTCAATAGAAAAAGCTTCAGATTCTTGGGCTAGAAAGCGATAAAAATCGGAGACTTTTTCAAAAAAGAAAACTAACAAGACTTTGAGCCTTGCAAATGAGCAATATCTAAAAGAATATGTTACTAGAATGTGAGAAAAGTTGCTCCGTTTGTTTGAAACTTAATATCAAACATTAATAAAAATCAAATAATAAAATACGCATTTTGCGGATATTTACCTGTTTAAAAAACTTATTTTCAGGCATTTTGTGCGTATATTTATACGTAGATTAAATTTTTTATATCACAAATTTGGTAATATTACACATCAATTTCAAATTGATTTTAATATGTATTTAACGCACATTCAATGTAAATTTACACATTTTGTGTATACCAACTTACTTATAATGTTTTGTTATTTACACACACTCATTAAAGTTACCCAATTTACAGTAGGAGTACAGTTTCCTACTATAAATTGGGTAAAATTCAACAAAAATTAATTAGAGTGCAATGGATTTGTTCATTGGATGTACTCAAATATTTTTCTATTTATCTATAATACACATTTACAAAATTCTTCTACTACGTTTTTACGTAATTAGCATTTGTCCCATAAGTTGAGTTAAAATCTTATGATTAAAGTCTTGGATACAATTATGCAACTTGTCTTTCGATTTTTTTTTATATGTATTAAAAATATATAGTGCTAATATATATGTAGCTCATCTCAAAATGTCGCGATTGTTTCACCCCAGTGTAAAAAAGCATTACCATATAAGTGGTTATATAAGTACACATTTGGTAATGGCAAGTACTTACAAGGGTCATTACAAATCTAATTAATTTATATTTTTTTTTTTAATTTATATTAAATTTATTCGACTTGTCTTCAGAAATTAATTAATATTTAAATTCACATTATGATGTTTTCTATTCAGCGTTAATTTTCATTTCAATTGATATCGATATTTAAAAAATTAATAAAATTTAGTTTTTAGTTTTCTTTTAAGACTTTAATATATATCTTTATTGCGAACTTATAAAATGTGTTTTAATAGTTTTTTTCTTTAATTTTTATTTGTAATGTATACTAAATTTACTGGTAGCTCATTAAACAAGTTCGATAAACTAACACTCAAAGTATTTTGTCCGAAGTTATTCCGAAATGATTCCACCTTAAAACGACCTTCTGCTCGTCGTCTTGTTTTGTATTCGTGGTCTACCGTTTTCAGGGAAGATGTCGCGCAAAATAATGACTTATCATTACTAACCACCTTACGAAAAAGACAAAAATATGTGGTTTGTTATATGCTTACCAGATGGCCAAAAATAACGAGTCTAAAAATAAATTTTCAAAAACATTGAATTTAATAAAAAGAAACTATTTTATTTATTGAGAAACTATGTTTTACTGAAATGTGCCTACACGGGATTCGAACTCGGGCCTCCCAGTTATCAGTCAACCGCTCTACCATCTGAGCGATAACGACATGTTATACTTGATAGATAAAAATATAAATAACTTGCTGGCACATATGCCATTACTTTCCAGTTTACAAAAATTCAAAAATATTTACTTATATATGTTATATATATATTTAAAATAATGATAAATAAGTACGTATTGGTATATCCTAATTTTTTGTATTAAAATAATGGTAACATTAACTAGTTATTAGTGAGTCCTTATTATTTGTGTTAAAGTAATACAGAGAGTAAGCTGGTGTCATTACTGGTAGTAAGAAACGTGATGACATACCATTACAGTTTCTACACTGGGAGATAAAGTCATACATGATTTGCGTGCACAAAATGTCATTACTTTCCAGCTTACAAAAAATCAAAAATAAGTATTTCTATATGTACTTACTAGAAGTGGAAAAAATTGAGACCAAAAAAGAATTTTCCAAAATGTTTTAGATCATTACTTCCTATTTAAAATAATGATAAAAATAAGTACTTATGGGTAACGTATTACTTCTTGTATTACAAAAATGGAAAAATTAACTAGTTATTTGTAAGTTTTTATTATTTGTTTTAATGGAATGCAGAGAGTAGGCGGGTGTCATTATATGTAGTAAGAAAAGTAGTGACATGTCACTACCGTTTATACAGTGGGATTAATTATTAACTTTTAAGAATATTCCCAAAGTATCCCAAAAGTATGTAATATTGGAGAGCCATGTATGCGGAAGTTGATATCGGATTTAACTTATTTAATAAGCATTATATCCTCTTTCACAATTATGTAATAAAAAATACATATCATAAAAGTAAGTCCTTCGATTTTTCTGTGACGGGAATGTCATATAACTTTTCTGTTATTTCCATACAAAAAAAAAGTTATTTTTTTGTATATTTTGCAATTTTATACGATATCTTCAATAGGTTATTAACACTGCAAACGTAATTTTTTGCAATCTTCATTCATAAATTGCATTTGAATCAGAAATACATTGGTGGACAGATAAACCTAAAGATTTTTTTAAATAGACCCAGCAAAATCTTTATCTCTTCTAATTTGGCATTTTCATCGATAACTTTAACTTTGGCTTGTCATAGGAAGGAAGCATTCCAAATATGATTCTTTGGAAGTTTTCTGCCTAAACAGCTTCCTTGGAAGCTATTTAGGCATAAAATATTCCAATAAAGTTGTTTTGCAGCCTTATAAGAATAATTCCTTTCTATGACAAGCTAATGTTAAATGCATCGATGAAAATGCTTAATTTGAATCATTTTTGGGCAGAACAGTTTTTGCTGGGAAGAATGTATTGTGTATTTTTAACAGTTCTGAAATATCTTACAAAAATATAAAAATTGCATATTATAAAAAAAAAATTAATATTTTGCATTTAATTAATAGATGAGATTTTTACAAAACAAAAATCGTGAAAATATTCGCGAAATCATTCGAGTCACCGAAAATAAAAAATTTAATTTTATATTCATAAATGTTTAAAAAATTTTGAAGATTGAGAACAGTTGCATTTGCAGTAAATATGCATTTTTTATATGTTTATTCATTATTGCACACTTATATATAATATATTTTGAATCAGAAATTTCCGATACCAAATTTCGAAATTATAGCGCTTTGAAATTACATGCTTTTGAGATTTATTTATTTAGTTTTATTATACCCTCCATCCCATAGTGCAGGAGGATATATCACTTTGTCAAATGTTGTAATTCTTTTAAAAAAAATCTGGGACCCCATAAACTATATATATTCTTGATCAGCATAAATAGAGAAGTCGATATAGCCATGTCCGTCTGTCCGTCTGTCCGTCTGTCTGTGTTAATACAAAATACTCCGCTAATACAGAAGAGGTGTTGCTAATTTTCAGTCAAATGTTTGTTGATATCATGAGCAGTTTGCTAGTGAAAATGATCAAAATCGGTTAACGCGTTCAAAAGTTATGAGTGAAAATGTGGGAATACCTCTTAAAATTTAAATCAAATTTTAAAATATTCTATTTATTTCATCATACATACGTACATTCAATGCTTATACACAAGAATATACGCAATCAGGGATGGCAGTCAATATCACTAAATTACTGTAACCGATTCAAACCCCTTCCAACTGACCATCGTTAACCCAAAAATACCGTTACCGAAATAATTGAAATACCGTTATCCGTAAAATACCGTTACCGATATAAATAAAATATCAATATCTTAAAATACCGTTACCGAAATAATTGAAACACCGTTATCCGTAAAATACCGTTACCGATATAATTAAAATTTCAATACCATAAAAATACCGTTACCGAAATAATCTACCAAGATCTGAAAAAACTTCTTTAAATATATATATTTTCCCAAAGTATGATCATAAGCAAGAAAGTAATCAACACTCGGGCATAATGGGGCTAAAAATTGTGGTGTGCATTAACATTACCTGAATATCTAAAATAACGTTACCCTTAAAATGCCGTTACCAAAGTAACTGAAAAATCTTTCCCTAAAATAAAGTTACCGAAATAACTAAAATGTAACGTTATTTATATCTAAAATACCGCTAGCGAAATAAATAAAATACCGTTAACGCTAAAAGCCCGCAACCGAAATAACTTAAATATAGTTACCCCCTAAACTAACGTTACCGAAATAAAAGAAAATAGCATTCACGAAGCCAATAACCACATAGAATCGGTTACCATCCGTGGTCATAATCAACACGTACAATAACAAAAAACCCACAAAATATTGTTGTTTATAACTGGTATGTATGTATGTATGTATGTTTAGTAGCAATCGCATGCAGTGTTGCCAGGTTTGACGATTTATCGTCATTTTGACTATATTTAATACCCAAAATAACTAAATGATGATTTTATGGGTTTTGCTGCCAACAAAATTACGAATTTTTCCAAAAGTTTAATATGTCAGCAAAACATATTTATTTGTCACTGGATCAATTTTTCGATTTATATTATTTGAAAAAATACCAGTTTCTTTAAATTTCTGTGTCTCGAAAACACTCTAAACACACACAGTATTTTCTTTTTTAATTTTTTGACAAACTTAATTTTATTACACTTTTTGTTTGATTTATGTGATGTATAGTATAAACATATGTGTCGTAATGTAAATGGGTATTTAATAATTATTTCATTATGTATGTCTCCGCAAGCGTGTTTGTAAAAATAATTTGCCATCCCATAGTGCGGAGGGTATACACACTTTGTAAAAGTAGTTGTAGTTTCTTTTAAAAAAAAATCTGGGAAAAACCCACAAACTATTGTTGTTGTTTTTTTTTGTTTTGTTTTGTAATACAGGGTGGCTGATAAATGCCACTACAAAAGAAAACGTAATAACTTTTTTTCTGAGTTATTAATCGGTTCGATTTATTTTTTTTTTTTTTGGTTTCATTGATTCGTCCTTTCAATTTAAGGAAATGAACGAATGGGGTAATGAAACTAACATTTTGATTGTGCGCCACTACAATGCTTTGGGGGCTGGCATTTTCGCATAAACAAACTTAAAGGGCACATTAGGCGGCACTCCTCCGAGCAGATTGGGCTCGTAAATTATTTTGTCAATCGTGGGACAATCATTAGGACGCCTTTTAATCAAAATTTCTCAGTTCGAATGTAAGAAACAATTGTTGCCATAGTTGCTGCAATACAAGTCAATTCTAGAGTTTCGACATGGAATATTTTTGCTCATATATTTATCACCAGACAGTCAATACGGACAGTTCTGCTTAAGGATTTTCATTTCTCTCCTTTAAAAAATCAAAAAACAAGCAATTGAACGCAGTAGACTTGCCCCTTAGCTTGGAATTTTCTCTGTAATTTGCACGGAATTTCGCTTGCATTTGATGTCATCAGGCGTGTTAGTCATTTTTAAATAAATTGTTTCTTGAAAGCCATTAAAAATACTTATTAAAATGTATGGCTTTCAAATGTAAAAACAAAGAAATAAAATAAAAAAGTTATTCAATTTCTTATTGTAACAATATGCAATCAGCCACCCTGTATGTATGTATGTATGTATGTATGTATGTATGTATGAAGGTTTTTATAACTGGTATGTATGCAGGCACGTAGCTATGGGGGGGTCTTGGGGGGCTAGAATTGAGTTTTAATTAAAATATTTGTTGATTCAGCAAAAGTTTAACTAAATTCGGTCGTGTTGATGCAATTGTAGTAACAACTAAAATAATTTGTATCTATTTAATTAATAGTATTTTCAATTACATATAGTTTTATTCACATCTATTAAAATTTTATTGAATATTGTTTACTATTGGGAAAAAATTAGACCATTTGAAAAATCGCAAAATTTGAAAAAAAATTGCAAAACAATCCTCAAAATTGCAGAAATTTAAAAAACTCCCAAATAAACGCCAAAATTAAAAAAAAAAAATTTAAAAAAAAATGACCAAAATTAAAGAAAACGCGAATTTTCAACTTTAAACGATATTTTTAATTTTGGCGACTTTTTAAAATTTTTGCATTTGTTTCAATGTTGTTCAACGTTATAAAAACTGAGAATTTTTTTTATACCAAATTCATTTTCAATTAAACAGTTAATTGAAAGTAAGTTGGATACCAGTTCCTTACGGGTAGTGTGGTCTCTTCAAAACGGAGTCGCTTTTTGACTCTACTTGATGCTCACGAGTAGCGTGAGCTGCCACTTAAACCAACCAACCAACCAAGTTTTGAAATCGAACAAAAGTTTAATTGAATTTTTTTTTTGACAATGATTTTTTCTGTGTATTTTGACATAATCTTTTAAATGGAGCTACCACTAAGACTCAAAATTAAGTTTACTTGTGCCGTAAAAGTCGTTACTTTACTTACAGTGCAATCTTTTTGGTAAATTTGGTTTGCTACGCACGCATCTGGTAACATAGTTTTCAGTATTTTTTTACGATATATATTTCGATATCTCATATTTTTTTAATTTTTGAAACAAATTTAAGCCTCAAACTTTGATCGATATGCATAACATGTTAACGTGGTCCAATGGGACTCAAATTTTCTCAATTTCTTTTTAGACTAAATGTAAACAAATTCCTATCGGCGCTCCTTGAAATGCGACATTTTAAAATCAAGCAGCTAAACCAGTAATAACGATGTAGTTTTTTTTTAGACATTTTAAAGGGTTTTTATTTAAAAAATTGATTAAAGACAATTTGAAAAGCGTTTGAAATTGTCCAAAATATAAATCAAAGTGAATTGGAAATACGAAATAAATAGACCTAGGCGATGGAAATAAGACCTAGACGATGTCAGGTATATTTTTAAATTTTCCAATTTTATATTTTTTCTTTATTATTTCTTTCAGACTATATCACGCTTGCTTGTAAAATTTACGATTTTTTAATACAATACATGAAGTCGGATATATGAAAAAGGGAAAAAAATAGTGAATAATTTGTTAAAATAATTCAAATAAGTGGCAGCCCGGGGTCCACGACATAGTGTCAAAATGGTTTTCAAAATGTGTGTTTTTCTCGCGGATTTGAACGCTGTTTTTAAATAAGTCTAAATTTCCTAAACTTTAAACATATTTTCATACAAAAATGTGTTAATTTTCAATTTCACCACCAATTTTAAAAATAGATACGTTTTTCATATATTTTTGCTGCTTTATCACCTATCCGAATTTAATTTCAAAGGAAAACCCATCGGAAAAAGCTTCCTTATAAGTGGCAGGCAAAACTATATAGGGTATTTGCTTTTAATTTTTTTTTGGACGGTTATAATTCTTTAATTTCCCGAGTTAAAAACGTTTGCATAAAATAATACATTATTTTATATGCACTTATAAGGTTTGTCTGCCAGTGCATTTAACCGGACATAATTATATAAATTCATATATAAAATTAATTTCGTAGAAAAAATTTAATATGATGTCATATATAGTTGCGTATAATTGTATATTGCATTTAGAATACGCTAAAAACTAATCCAATTAATAATTACGTTATATTTATATACCTAGACATTGCAAAATAATTATATTTTGATATTATATCATATTTTAAAAAACACAATTTTATTTTAGATAAAATTGTATATTACTCCATGCAGAGTCACACTAGAAAATTTGTCAATTATATTTTGGATGTAAATGTGTATTACATCAATACAATACAATTAATTGCATCATTTTGTGTATAATTTTATACACAAAATTTACCCCAATTTTTGTCTTTTGAATTGATTTCTTTCTGGTTCTTAACCCTAAAAAAGAATTTGTTTCATTTGTAACATTATGAGTTCTTAATTTAGTCTAAGATTTTGTTCAATCTAAAACTCTAAATTTAGTTTCAACGTTTTTTCCGTCTTTGTTATTCAATGGTGTAAGTTAATAAATACCACAAAATCTTCATTTATATTTTTTTATTTTTGAATATAATAAAATTTCCAAATGCTATGGAATTTGTTACAAATTATAAAGTTGTAAACCTTTTGCAAGTGGCTAAAGTCTAAAAGGATTAATAGATATTTTGGATTTCATGAAGTTTTAAAAATCAAAAACCGGACACAACTATAGCTTATTTTGTATATTTCAGTATCAGTTCACATATAAATTTATACCGCTGTATAAAATCGTATTAAATTGTATCGCGTCATTATTCGGATGTTATTTAATCTGATATTATCAAATTAAAACTAAACTAATGCAAATATAATTATTATGCCCATTTCTCGGATAAAACTTTATTAAGACTCATATTAAATTTCGTATGATTATATAAAGCATCATATTAATTTTAATCGGGTTTATTAGAAGTTGAAACTTTTTTACTTTTTTTTACATTTATCAAGTTTTAGCTACCCTAGACGTATATTAGCCAATAAAAATATAAAGTAACGCAATTTATTTTTCGTGTTTTCAAAAAGTTTTCCGCATAATCCTTTTTTTATTTAATTAAACTAAAAATTAATATTTAGCTAAAAATTTAAAGTAATTAGACAATAACGATGTATATCCAACTAAAGTACACAAACATTTTCAAATTTGTGATCAAACAGATTAAAGCGTTGTTTCGCAATATAGACATACAAATTCGCAAAATAGTGAACACAATAAGTAATAATGAAAAAAAATGCATTTTAAGGAAATGCACTTTATGCGGAGGTTTTTGTTTCAAAATGAAATCAGAAAGCTATTTCTATTATTAATACATGATTGCCCATGACGTGTAGGTAAAAATTTAGCAAAAATTTAGCAAACAAAAGAAAAAGCTGTTACTCTT
>CM037855.1:72787616-72820348 GCA_021234595.1 Delia radicum | reverse complement strand
CGTAAGAGTGAGTGAGTGTGATTCAAAATTCACTCATATGCCCATCTCTATTCTGCATACATACAAATTGCTTAAAATACATCAATTTGAAACTACATATAGCAGTTTTTAAAATCCCTGGTTAATTTCGTATCCATTCATAAATTTTAAGCAAATCCAGAGGATCTCCATTATCGCTGTTTCCTTGTTTTATTCAGGGCTAATATTAGCAATTGTTCATTTCATATAAAAATATTGTGCGTAATATAATTCATAGACATTGTTTGTTCTTTAGCCACATTTAATTATTAAATAATTAAAAAATAACAAACATTAACAAAAATACTTAGAATTATTTATGAAACCGACACAAATTACACATGTTTTTTATTTTGTTTGCCATCAAAAAAACATTAAAATTAACCTCTGTTTTATGTATTGTCACACGCCTCTTTTTAGCTGACAATCAACACTAACTTTATGGTTTTCATTCAATTACTGTACATACACACACACATATTTCTCACACACACTCATAACTAGGGCAACCAAAAAACAGCTCTAAAACAATATTTTCAGCGATTCAAAAAGCTCGAAAAATGTTAAACTAAGCCGTAAAAATCTAAAAAAAAAGGCCTTAAAATTTAAAAATGAAACAGTTAAATTTCATTATTTTTCATTGAAATTGTTACTACAAACAAATGTACATATAATTTATTCCATGGAATTTCGACAGTCAAACAAAGTTGCAATGGTGAAATCGTCTTTCTTAAGCTTCAAAGTTCAAACTGTTCAAAAAAAATTGTTCGACAAACCAATTTGCTGCCCTCAAGCAGAAGTAACATTAAATTTTTAACATTCAAAAAAGGAAAAAATACATATTTGGAAGAAAATAAGCAAATATTCAAAAATAAGCTAAAAACAGCTCTAACAAATATAGCTTACAATTTTTATAATTTCAAGATCAGAACTTGTGTTCAATGTAAATAGTTCTGCTCTTTCAAATAATAAACAAGCTCTAGCTTGTTTTTGGTTGCCCTACTGATAACTATAAACGGAAACATATATGAACAGTAAAACCCCTAATGGATGGGCATTAACATATTTATAACGTTAAACGCGTGTCTAACATCGAGTGGACAACTTTCTCGTATGGGGATTTGAGTGTAAAGAAAGTTATGCACTCGCTGTTGGTCACTCGTTTTAATTTATGAATAGAGCAGTAAATTGTTCTGGTCGGCGATAATTCAATTATTGTATTTTTTATGGCAATGAAGAAGCAATACACACAGGGAAAATTTAGCTATTTGCCAAATGAAATTTGGTTACTACGACTCAAATTCGGTTACTAATAATTTCAGACGGTTGGCACAACTTAACATTACTTTTCATAACAAAGTTTGGTTAATTAAACTGAATTGTAGTTGCAATACCCAAAATATTCTGAAATCGAATGTAAATATCGTTGTACTAACTGAATTTATAAGTTGTTACCATTAATATACACTTTTCAATTCGGTTGGCACTTTATTTCTCTGTGTGTAGCATTTATTGTCTATTGCTAATATTTTTAATGAAATACAATGTATTAAAAAAATGTTATAATTTTAAATAACTAGATGTCCACATATGCTAGATTTCATAGTAAATGTATGAGAAATTAGTGTGTATCGTATATATATATATATATATATATATATACATACACGATACACACACATATGCATAAGTGTTTATTTTAATTAAACTCCTTATTTAATGAGAATATAATGCGTGTAAATTAATATCAACCTACTTAACCAAATGGCCAAAAAAATATACACGCATAGAGAGCCACAACCAAAGTATACTACCCTTATTAAAGCTTGCAAATCTAGCCATTTTCCTGCTAGATCTAGCTGTTTTATTTTTATCTAGCAATACAAAATGGCAGGATTATATCTAGCCGGAAGATTTAGCTATTAAATTTTGCCCTAGCCAATTTTTTCCTACAAGTTTTGCAGTTGCCAACCGTAACAAAAATATAGTACTGGCAAACCACTGCTATTTTGTAAAACCCACCGTGTTAAAAATTACCAAAGGCACAACTAATATTGTACTAAGGAAAACACAATTTTGTTTGCAAAGCCTGTGTTTTGCCAGTACCACTTTAATCTATTTTAAAAGCACCAAATTTTTTGAATTACCAACGTTATGCCAACGGTGGCAAGTTTACACAAACCAACGCTTGCCACTTTATCAATCGGGTACAGGACAATACTGTCAAGATTGTTAATCCCACGTTTTGCCAAAACATAACCGACCGTAGCCGACGCTTTGCCAGCACTGTGCCAAATGTACTTTTCTGCCTGGGAAATTAAATATTTATTTGTAACTATATGTACTGCATTTGTTGTATTCATCTTTTTAGTTGTTTTTATACTACATATCGCGTATGTTTTAAATCCAATATTGCACATAAAATATATAAAAATGTTTTAGCATTTTAACAAAATTGTATTATTCATGAATATTTTTTACATTTTTTATTCCATATTTTACACATAACTGTTCAGAATCAAATATCGTGGATACGTCGCCGAGATTGGCATATACTGTCGTCAGGTGCTCAACTTTATACAAACGATGAACGTTTTGCCATATTACATACACCTGGATCAAATATGTGGACATTGCAGATAAAGTTTGTGCAACGACGAGACCATGGCATGTACGAATGTCAGGTAAGTTGATATAAGTTTACATTTTATTTCATTCTATTGTTTTGTATGTGTAGTTATTGTAACTTGGCAACAAAATATTTTCACTTTACAGCTCTAGGGAAATCAGTTTACTTCTATCTAAAATTTATGTATGTAGGTATGCTATGCATAAACAGTGACACCATAATTCTCAAATAAAAATGCATGGTACATAAATTGATTTAAAATAAAAAATAAAAAAAACATTTTAAGTGTACATTTTTTGAACTCAAAACCCATTTAAAGACAAAAGCTTCAATCATAATCCATTTACATGAACACAATGTTTGTGTCGATAAGAGAGTAATTTTATTTCAGCCAAAACATGTTCATTAGGGTGGCAATGAAAAATCAACTTTGGATTTTTGATCAACCCCGAGAGAATTATTGTGCCACGTGCTCTAAAACTTGCATGATGAAAATATAAGCCAAATCGGATAAATCTAAGCCATGCATCTTTGAGGTCAAAGTTCAAGTTTTAAGAAATTCAGTACATTGAACTATAGTCGACTTGAAACGATCGATTTTTTTTTTACAAAGTTTGACCAAATCTTGCAAGTATCCTTAATGGGTTCCCAATTTTTTTTAATTAACACTTTTACCTATTCATTGTAATTAAGTTTTAAATCTAAAATGTTAAAAAAAAAAATTGACATATTTGACGTTCATAGTATATTAAATAGTTTTCTGAAATATTTTCATCAAAATCAACCGCATTATGAGTACCATATGAATTACAAAAATGCAAAAACTAATGGATAATGTATATAAAAGCAAAAAACTAATAAAACTTAAAAAAAATTACTTGAGCCAGCTGTAAAAACTAATATTTTTGTATATAAATAGAAAAGTTTTGGTCTTTAAAGTTCAGTGACGTCATGATGCTTGTTAGGAAAAGATCCTAGCCACGAGTTTGATTACTAAGAATACAATAATGTAGCAAAATTGATGATAAATAAGTTTTTGTTAAAACTATGCCTATTATGTAGGCTCTAGCTTTTCTAAAACTTGGAGTTTTGATAAGATCTTTAGCCAGATGGGAATGCTAGTATCAACCTAGCTTATATGTTTAATTGGCCTTATTTTTGTAAATATGCGGATGTTGAAAGCTCGTTATAAATTGAAAATAATATAAAAATAATCTGGATGCGTATAAAAGCAAAAAATTAACAAAACTGTAATTTATATACATTACATTCTGGTTTAGAATAAAACACAAATTAACAGGTACCTATTAACTTTGGGACATCGCGAACTAAAGTAATGCTGCAAGTTAAGAATCTGGTAATGAGCTTGAAGTCCTGTTTCTGCTGGGTGATAAGGAAATAAAATTTCATAAAATTTTTCTATATAATAGTTACTTAAAAATGATTTTTCATTATAATATTTTTCTGTAACGGTAAAAATAATGTTATGGTAATGATTTGGGTCCATCTCTGGTGTTAATTAAAACAAAAATTTGAATGTGTCATTTTGACCCTCGTTTATAAATCAAAAATAGTTTTACGCAGTAGACGGTAAATATTTAATTTTTTTTGAAATTTTGTGTGTAAAATTCATTTGATGCAATGGATCATATTGACATGCATAGCACAACTGCGTTCATTGTAATAAAAATATTTCAGAAATCATTTCGGATACTTTAAACATCGATCTTGTCAAATTTAATCAACGCACGCAAAAAACTATCGATTTAAGTTAATTATAGCGGAATATACTGAACTTACCAAAATTTAAACCTTGACCTCACAGGTTCACTTTTCAAAATTATTCGATTTTTCTCAAATGTATGTCTTAGACCAAATGCCCAAGAATTCGCTAGGGTTACGTTGGAATTCCAAAATAAAAATTTCCCCATACATTTCATTGACACCCTAACATTCATTCTATCGCATTGTTTCAATGTTAACATAAATATTTTAGGTCGAAAAAAATTGTATCGTCTATTCCATGATAGATCGCCCAAAATCTAAACAGGGGTTATTTAAATTCCTTTATGTTTTGTACACGTATTCTCTAGGATGTCTATTAGTCACTACCGTTTTCTGTTTCTGCAAATTTTTGTAAACTTTTTTTAATTCAAAAAAATTTAAAAGTAGTTAACTTTGAAAAGTCATTATATACACTTTTTTGAAAATGCATTAATCGAAATGTAGTTTTTTAAAGAACTTTGCATTATAATTGCAATTTTATTGCAATCGCAATAAAAAAATTCCATTTGCATTATGAATGAATTTTCACAAAAAAGTGTTTGTTTTTTAATTACAAATCGTTAAGAAAACAGTTCCAATTTTCATATGCTTTCTAAATCTTTGAAATTGTCCATATACCTTGGAAAATATGACTCTTCAAAATTCATAACTTTTAGCAAAAATTTTTTAAACGTTTTCTCAGGGAATAGTCGATATATATTTCATTTAAAGTGCAAGTAAAATTGACAAAAGGCTTTGATTAGATTTTTGGGACAGGGACATTTTAAAAGAATTGTTAATTATTTAATATACGATGCTGCCATTAAAATGAAATTATATTTACTTTCTTTATTTTTTTTGGCTTTTATCCCCTTAATCACATTAGTAAAATAAAAACATCTCTACAAATATATTAAATTTACAAAATTTCAGCTATGATTTAGTTAATTTAAATTGTTAATTCACCCTACTGAAATTGTTTTTATTTTTTTAGTGCTAATAAAAATCTACATTTCTGAAATCAGCGGAGTATTAATATTTAGTAAATATTTCTGTTGAATTTAGCTGGATAGATTGTTGATTACATTTAACTAAAAATAACAAATATGTTGTAGATGGAATAGTTTTTTGTCTACTAATATTAAGCAATATTTTGGCTAAGTTAAGCGGGCCCAATTGCCATTCTCAATTGGCTATGATAAAACTAAAATTTGTAGAATCAATCCTGGTTTAATTATGCCCTTTTTGCGAACAAACAAAACAATTACAAACAATAATATTTACGAATTTACAAAACCTAATAAGAAAATAAAGTTCGATATAAATGACACATTTTCACTCTAAAATATTTTTGTTTGAAATTTGTTGAACATTTGTAAATAATTATGCTTTGTTCTTTGACGAACATACATCGTAATTCAATTTGAAGGCTAATATATATTAGTTTATGAAATATTATTGGCATATGGAATTGATCCATATGAATATTAAAGTCGAACATGGCGATGTTTCTTTATTTTGAAATGTTATTGTTCTGAGTAACGTCGCAAATAATAGTCCCTGGTAATTGGTCTATGGAATTAACAGTTATATTTTTGCTGTTTATATTTTATTAATGTTTAGCAAACAAATATAGCTGATATCAGCAGTTTAAATGCTGTTTAAGGTCATCATTATTTGAACCGATTCATTTGAAAGTGACATAAGTCACATTTTCACACAAATTTTGATAGGGATGATATTGCTTACAACAAATTGGGACGTTTTATATAAAAAAAAGATTTGTTTTTCAATATTAGCCAGTTAAAAATCAACTCAATGCAATCAAAATTCATTTATGAACATGTATGAACTCAATCATGCTCATAAATGTCATAATGTCATAAATGTCCATGTACCATATGGGTTCATATGTGATCATGCACGTAAATATTACCTCAATTTTCTTTAATGTACAGATATGAACATGTATGAAATGTATGGAAATGTATGATTATATATAACTCAATTTTCCTTCGGTTGTCTCAACAGAATTTCATCCAACCGAACTGATTTGGTTGTAGCAACCGCGTAATTTCGGATGCACAACTGAATTCGGTTGTTGTAGCCGAATTGGGGGTTGAGGCAGCCAAATTCAGATTGTGGCAACTGAATTCGGTTGGGACAACCGAATTTACGAGTTTGCAGCAACCATATCAATTTGGCTGAATGAAGTTTTGAATTTGTATGAGAGTGTATATAATTGTTATTCCCTAAATTGTGATTTCTCTTATTCGGGAGGACTAACTGTGGTGTATTGTTAATAGTTATTATATTTAATACAGACTATTGTAAGATGTCAAATAGTCAGTTCCTTACCGACTTTATTTTTATGGTTTAATATTTTTAATTTAATAATTTAAATTTTAATTTAATAATTTCTTTATCTATTTTAGGTTTCAACGCCGACTGGCATTATTTCACATTTTGTAAATCTTCAAGTGGTTGTGCCAGAAGCGTTTATTTTAGGTTCTGGCGAATTACATGTTGACATGGGATCAACAATTAATCTAGTTTGCATTATTGAAAAGGTAAGTGTACGAAAAATTTAAAATGTCATGTTTTAAATTAAAAACTATTAACCGTAACTTAAGATGCATACATATACGGTTACCATCGGCATTGATTTCGTTTGATTTTAAAGAATTTTTAATGCTTGCTGAGAGTCAAGATCAAATATGTTTTGTCAAGATATTTTAAAGCCAAACAACACCTAAACCAATTATATTTTAAATTTTTCAAGGGTTTCTTTAAACAGAGATTTGTAAAAAGCAAATGAATATTTCATTGAAATATTAGTAGTTCATTTGTTTGAAAATCTATCAACACTTATTAGTCACTAGGGCAAGGAATTTCAAGAAAATTCATGTGTTTTCGATGATCTAAAAGCGATCTAAAACTAGACTAAGTTTTTATCCAAATCACAAATCTTCAATTTGTAATTGCATATTTTGCCAAAAAAAAAGCATATTTCGACTGTTAAGGCAGATTTTGTGCATATTTTGCATATTTATAATTTAATTAAAATATTTTTGGTTAGTATTTATTTAAAAAAAAAAATTTGTATTTTTTATAGTATTTTGTATTTATTTACGTTATTAATCACATAGTTAGTTATATACTAATACACCAACCGATCACTAGAGCGAGCAAGGACTATTGGCTCTGATAGCGACGTCTGACTAGAGAATCTTTTGAGTGCGTATTTTTAAATTGTAGCTGCATTTTATGAGCGCCTATTTTACTTTTTGAGTTGCATGATATTCCATGCCCTATTGATCCCTAATAACCACGGCAAGTTTTTTTTTTCCACGAAAAAAGTTAAAAATGGCAGGCAAAATAGCACGAAAAACCATTAAAATTGGCATAAGAAATGGTAAACTAACAAACCTTTATTAAATTTTAATTGCATTGGTTTTATCCAGTTATCAAAAAGAAATGATCTACTATTGTCACATAAAATAGTTGAGTTTACTGAAAATACGAGTTCCACATCTGTAGATGTAACTGAAGCATATTTGAAAACATGTAATTCCGGAGGAGATTCGTGTTCAATGTATGAACTCTTTTCATTATAATTAAAAAATATATTTATTTTATTTTAGTAAAAGTTTATAGACCACTATTTCGATGTTGGGTCTTTAATCTTTTCTTTAACGCAATCTATAACATCTAAACTATTATTTATAATGAGTCCTTTTGTTTCCAAGTTGGCGATGCTTAAACAAAGAAATTCGAAATTACTTTTTATACACGCTACATCAGATTTGATTCCTTTTATTTGAAATATCAATTTTACATTGCGTATAGCCTCTGCATCATCGCCACTGAGTATATTTAATACGTCACAAATTTCATTGTAATTATCACAACAATATTTTCAGGTTTAATCCAAGGTTTACTTAAATACGGATACATTTGTGGTGATACACTGGTTTAATTAAAATTTTTAAAAATCTTTGGGTATTTCTACCATCTGTAAAAATCAATCTCAATATCAAAAACTTTTACAAGATTTTCCAGAAATCCACAATGTTTCAATGTCGTTTGGAGGCAAGAAAGATGGAGTTTATCACCATATCGATACAGTTGGTTCTCCTGTTTGTTCAAAAGCTAGACCATTAGAAAAACAACATCTTAATATCGCTAAAAAAGAATTTCAATTCATGCTTGACAACAGCATTATCCGACCTTCAAAAAGTAAATGGTCGAACCCCTTACATATGGTTTCTAAGAAAAACGGTGACTGGAGACCCTGTGGGGATTATAGATTTTTGAACAAAATTACAATCCCTGACAGATATCCCATTCCCTTTATTACAAATTATGCAGCTGCACTCCATGGTTGCAAATATTACACAAAACTTGATTTGACAAGAGCATACCATCAGATTTTTATGCATCCTGATGATGTTTGCAAAACAGTAATTATCACCCCATTTGGCTTCTACGAATTCGTCCGAATGCCTTTCGGACTTCGAAATGCGGCTCAAAGTTTACAACGCTTAATGGACGAAATACTTAAGGAGTTAGACTTCGTGTTTGATGTCTTAATTGCATCACCCTCTCAAGAGTAACATATTGAACATCTCAGAACAGTATTCTCTCGTTTTCGTGAATACGGTATTATTATTAATCCTACTAAATGTGAATTTGGCTCCTCAGAAATTGATTTTCTTGGATTCCATATTAACGAATTTGGCAGTACACCCATACCAGCTAAAGTTCAAGCAATTTTGGACTATGAAAAACCACAAACCATAATGGACTTGCGTAGGTTTATTTGCATGCTAAACTTCTATCGTCGATTCATACCGAATGCTGCACATCACCAAGCTCCTTTGAATGCTTATATGAAAGGCGCTAAAAAGAAAGATAGACGTCCTCTTATCTGGACGAAGGAAGCATAAGAGTCTTTTGATAAATGTAAAGAACTTATCGTAAATGCTACCCTCTTGGCTCATCCAATTGAAAACGCTGAAGTTGCCCTTAAAGTTGATGCTTCTGATTTTGCAATTGGTGCAGTTATTAAACAAAAAATAGCAAACAAATGGCAACCACTTGTATTTTTTCTAAAAATTGAGTCTTCCAGAAAAAAGATGAAGAACTTAAACCTCTTCTATCCACGATTTCTGGACTTCAATTACAACAAATCCTTCTTCCAGGTTCCAACGTCAAGATATATTGTGATATATCCCAAGGTAAAGCAAGACCTTATCTACCAAAACCTTTAGAAAATCAACGTTTAATCTACTGCATAATCTTTCCCACCCTGGAGCTCGAGCCTCAAGAAAACTTGTTTCAGATCGTTTTGTTTGGCCTTTCATGAACAAAGATTGTAAAAACTGGTTAAAATTATGTCAAATGTGTCAAAAATCAAAAACAACACGTCCCACCAATTCTCCAATTGGTAAATATAAACCAACATCAAACCGATTTTCAGAAGTACATATAGATATAGTAGGTCCTTTGCCGCCTTCTGAAGGATACCGCTACATTCTCACAATGATTGACCGATTTTTGGGTATCAAGGTATGGATTGTCCCAACAAGATTATTTGCGATCGAGGTCGACAATTCACATCAAAACTATTTCACGATTTTTGTACATTTATTGGAGCAAAATGTCAACATACAACATCATTCCACCCTCAAGCCAATGGGATGATTGAACGTCTACATCGTACTCTAAACGCCTTCATTGCTTGTCAAAACAATATTCAATAGACAAAAGTCTTGTCATCAGTTTTACTTGGTATTCGATCGTCATATAAAGAAGATATACAGGCCTCAGCAGCAAAAATGCTATATGGTGAATCATTACATCTTCCTGGTGAATTATTCCAATTAACGCCTACAACACAGGAGAGAAACGAGTTTTTACAATGTTTAAAAGAAATTGTTCGCAATTATCAACCTCAACAATCTTCTAATCATAGCCTTCAAAAACCCTTCGTAAATAAGGATTTACTAATATCTAATTATGTTTGGTTAAAAAATGATGCAACTCATTCTCCATTATCATATTAATATAATGGACCTTTCAAAGTAATCGATCGAAAAGATAAATTCTTTAAAATTTTATTCAACAACAAGGAAGATACAGTATCTATAGACCGTCTTAAACCAGCCTACACTGAAAATGAAAACATTAACAACATTGAAATTAATTTCACTTCACCTTTGGAAAAACGTGATGCTTTTCCCAAAAAACTCGCTTTTCACTAAAAAGGGGGGTAGTGTGGTGATACACTGGTTTAATTAAAATTTTTAAAAAATTTATTAACTTGTATTTTTGTTTCAAATTGAAATTTGTCAAATTTTTTCATTTTTATGTTTCATTAAAAAAAAAAGTATTTTTTCAAGTTAATTATTCTTGTAATTTTTGTTATAATATTTTTTTAATAAATTTTATAAAAAAAATATAATTTCATTCTGTGTCCAGTTAATTTGGCATGGTGTCGTGATCCATTGATTGTCAGAAATTTTGGCGAGATGGATCCTAAAAAGATATCAAAACTAGATAACACTATATTTATTCCGAGTCTTTAGGATTTAGATTGTCTTTAATACTGCTATTGGAATTTTGTTTGTTTTAGTGAAGACCGAAATTCTGAACTAGAGAAAGTTTTTCCGGCAAATGTTTGTTAATAAAATTGGAAATGGTGGACAAATTCGTTGTCGGTTTAGCTAAACGAAGTGTAACTGACATCCCAAAAACTAGGCCTTAAATGTTACTGCTGTGCAATTAGCAATACGTGAATTGACATCTTCAAAATTTAAACAAGAAGGAGCAAAAATTGCATTTTTGGAAAATAATTGAAAAAATTGCAAATGCTACAGTTAGTGACAACTGCAAAAAAAAAAATTAACCTACTAATAATTATAATAACACAGTGCAATAGTGAAAAAAAACGGACATGGCTGTAAAGTTTCGATTCTACTACCAAAGGGTAATACAACCCTATACTCGGTTTGGCGAGTTTAGTGACCAATTTTTTTATGGTCACTTTTAAGATTTTAAGATTCGGAAATATGTGGGCCCCTCTAAAAATGTGTCATCAATTTTCGTCAGCTAACTCAGACTTGGTGATACCGCTTAAGTGCTATATTCGGCAATAATGTGACTAAGAATTCGTTGAACAAATTTTATTTAAATTTTATGCAAAAAAAAATAATTGTGTCTTGCACTTTTTTTGAAAAAAACATATGAAAAATTGTTTTTTTCTCACTTTTTCAACATAACTTACAGGGACTCCTAATTTTCTCTAATAATATTTGGCAAAATTGTATCCTCGGTAAAGCTGAACAACTTTGTGAACATATCAATACAGTATAATCGCACCTATACTACCAAGTCCTTGTATTTTCCAAAAAGCTTTTATTTGTTGCATAGTGTAATTTGACAACATGGAACAGCTGATGTGAAACAGAAACCCGTGTCGACGTTAAAATAGTTTTACAAATTTGTATGCTTATTACAAAAAAAAAAAACTTAAACCAGTGAACCATTTGATTGGCATTAATGCGGTAATCAGTACCGAGTCTGTTTTCTGGGTGTAGGGAAATGACAAACAGTTATAACAACAAAATCAAGTTTCCATCAGTAATTGTTAAATAGATCTTGGTCTCCCAATACGGATTTATGGAATTAATTTTTATTCCCAGGAGTTTTGCTCTTACCAAAGTATAACTGCAAATT
The DNA here is from genome assembly GCA_021234595.1 of Delia radicum. Classification (NCBI taxonomy): domain Eukaryota; kingdom Metazoa; phylum Arthropoda; class Insecta; order Diptera; family Anthomyiidae; genus Delia; species Delia radicum. The sequence continues at coordinate 72,808,197 of CM037855.1, read as the reverse complement.
GGAAACCATTAATATTATAAATTTTCCCATATTGTTTTAAAAGTTTTCTTCTTTGGAAAATATCGATATAAAAAAAAATTTACAAATAAAATAGTTTCATATTTTTTTAAAGTCTTAAGTTCAGAGATTGCAAAAATATTTCATTCTAGCTTTTATAGTACTTTCACAATTCGCTTTTATAATTCTAAAATAATTTTTATTTACACCCTTTTTAACTTCTAACGCACTAGTGTTCTTAATTGTCAAGATTTTTTTTTTCTAAATATTACAAATTTTTTTTGAATGTCAAGCATTTTGCAAATTTAAATCCGGAAACCCTACATACATACCACCTTTGAACTAATTATGACCGTTTGGCAGTATTTACTCTAATATTCGTCTAACTAAATCTAAATAGAAGTAAGATTATAAACTACAAATGAAAATCGAGCACTCAAGCAAACTACAAATGAAAATCGATTTTCTAAAACACAGTTAATCACTTAAAATGCAACGGACATGAGACATCTAAATTGTGACATCGCAGAGAAATCTAATGTAGCGAGTAAATGGTGCTCTAATGAGTTGAAATCCTGTTTTTGCTAGAATATAATGGACAGTTCTGGATTTATCCTAATTAGCAACATAATATAAATTAGTTATTTTCTTTTATAAAAAAGTTTTATTGCTCCTCTTATATTACAAAATATCCATAGATTATTTTGTCAAAGGTATAATAAAAACTATTTCTGTTTTCATTATACGAGTACTGAAATAAAAACTACTCATGACTGAATTCTTATTATGGCCGTAGACTGGAAGACTTATGCCGCTTATCATAACTGGTACTTTAAAAATGTTAAAAAGGTTTCTTTTGTAAATTTGTATGCAAACAAATAATCACATTTTTTTTTTTTAAATATGCATTTTCATAAAAAAATATTTATTTACTACCACAACAATACGTAGGACCACTGAAAAGTTAGCAGAAATAGTTGTTTTATTAAAAAAACAAAGTTTTATAAAAGCATTACAATATATTGTATTGAGCATTTTGTGGCCAATGAAGGGTATTTTTATCTCCGACATACGTAAACTTATACTTCCTTCAATGAAGATATGGTCCACTGAAAAATAAAAAGAATCGGTTGCGCCGAAGAAGTAGATTTATTTTATCAAATTGTTCAAAAAATTGTTGTTATTATTAATAAACATTACTAGGGCTCGGAAGTTAATGCATTTATTATTGTGTTTTATGTACATAAAATAAGCATTAAAAATCGTAAAATATGAATTTATTCTTAATTTTTTCAACATTATTAACACAATTACAGTAAGTTTTTTTTAAATATATTTTTTATTAAAATATTAAACAATTTTCTTAAAAACATGCAACGCCATGTATTATTAGCAAAAAATGTAACAAAAAATGTCAAAATATGCACAAAAAATATACATCTATAGCAAAATATATTTAACAAATCGATGCCATTTTGTTGCAAATTTGTTAATCTATATATATAAAACTCATTTTCTGTTTGTTTGTTCTCTATACAAATTTGCAATTCTCAACGGCTTTTCCTCAAATTGTGCATGAATAATCCTCGGACCACAACTTAGATCGTTTTTTTTTCGAATACAAACTTCTCAGAAAGCTTTAACGGATTTCTTTGAAGTTACTCACATATATTCTATACTATAGAAGAAGTTGTTAAGAAGTATAGACGTGTTATTTTAAAGCTCGTAAATAAACATCAAAAGTCATATTAAACCAACCTGAGAATCGCCTAAAACTTGTTAAGGACATTGTGTGAGGTGCTCCACTTCTGGTGAGATGTTTGCACTTTGAAGGCATATGTATTTTGGATATATTTTCTTCATTTTTATTTGATGAATTTGTGCAAAAAATTAGTATAAATTTTATTATTAAAAACACTCAATCGAAAGAGACAAGTGATCGTGTACATAAAACACAAAAATTTATTGGAAAATACAAATCATCTGTTTCACTTGTTTTGATAATTTTGAAGTGCTGCCAAGTTTTTCAAAACTTCACAGGGTGAATCATCAAGTTAAATATACAGTCCTTTTTAAACTTTTAAAGTATGTCAAACCTAGAAGACCAAACTGTGGCCCGCGGAAACGTAAATAAAAGGTTTCTGGCAGATACATCACCAGAATTGCAAAATGAACGACAAACTGAAACAAGAAGAGTAGGAGACCTGAGTGTTGATGATCTTAGAATGATTATAAAGGAGAGTAATAAAGAAGTATTGGATAAAATATCTTCTATTTCAAACGAAGTAGATATTTTAAAAGAAGAAAACTCAATCCTAAGGCAAGAAGTGGACGTTTTGAAAGCTGATAAGGATATTGATAGAAAACGAATCACTCAATTAGAGTTGCAAATAAAAAGCAAAAATTTAATTTTTAAAGGGTTAAATGCAAAAAGTTCAACCAATGCAGTAGTTCGAAAAATTTGTTTCGGAAAACTTAAATTACCTAAAACCGCAATGATAAGATCTACCAGGAAACTTTATGAAAAAGAAGAAAAGATGACCGTGTTAGTAGAATTGGACTCAACAGAAAGTGTACACCATATCCTTAAAAATGCAAAAAATTTAGCTGGAACCTCAATTTACGTGGAAAAAGATTTGAATGCGGAAAAACAACAAGAAAAAAGAGTTATGCTTCAAATGAAAAAGGAGATTAAAGAAATAAGCGATTTACACCGAGTGAACGTTGTTGATGATCGAATAAAGATTAAAGATAAATTTTTAAAATGGAATAAGGAAAAAACTCTAGTGTGCGGTAAACAGAAAGGATATGATACTATCAAAGAATTATATAAGGATGATTTTGAAAAAATTAATATTAATTATGATATTTTGTTAAAAAATTCTATGTCAAAAAACTAAATTATAAAAATATTTATTTAAATGTAGTAGCGTATAATATTCACGGCCTAGGTAATAAATGTCTGGTTCCAGGATTCTTTAAATATGTGTGTGACTTTGATGTATTTGCCTTATTCGAAACCCACGTAGAAGAGCATAATATAGACAGTTGGAAAAAGTATTTTAACAATTTTGAGTTGTACTGGAAGCCTGCAAGTCGTTTTAGTATTTATGGTAGAGCAAGTGGAGGTTGTGTATATGGCTTTAATAAAAATTTGAAAAAATAGTCGTATAAAACACTCTTTTAATGTAATAAATGACATGGTAATTCTTAAAATACAAATAAACGCAATCAATTTCAATATTGTACCTGTTTATATCCGAGGTGCAGACTGGTCTAAGGAATTCAATGTGCTGAAAAGTTTATTTTCAAATAATCATTTTGAAAATGCGATAGTAGTAGGTGATATGAACGTACGAATTGGTAGACTACAACAGGAATTAGAAGAAATTCATAATTCAAATTTTAAAGCAGGATTTATGGAAAGAAAATCCAAAGATGATACCATTGATACAAAGGGCAGAAATTTGTGGGAGTTTTGTAATGATTTTGGATTGGTTGTATTAAACGGTCGTACGCTTGGTGATGAACACGGTGAATTTACTTTTATTAGCAATCCAGGCAGATCTGTTAATGATATTTGTACAGTAGCGCTTGATGCTGTTCAGTATATTGAACGTTTTGAAATTGACTCACAAATATGGTCAGACCACATGCCGCTTAAATTAAACTTGATGGTAAAAACAGTGGGTGAAGATCAAAAGAAGCTAAATCTGCTGCCAAAACTTAGATGGAAAGATACATATAAAGAAAAATATCAAGAAAACCTTAATAAAAACCTGCAAAGAACACAAGGGGAATTCATGAATCTAAAGCGCCTAATCAATTTGATTAATATTTCAGTGCCAAATCCTAAACACAATAAAAATGCTCCAATATTCAAATCAAAGTGGTTTAACTATGACTGTTTGAAAGCAAGGGATAAATCATTTCAGCTACTAAATGAATTCAGAAAAACTAATGATCCACAAGATAAAGAAAAATACTTGCAAGCAAAATATTTATATGTAAACGAATGCAGAAAAAGTAAAAAAGAGTACTACGAAAAAATCAACAAAAAAATCAATAAAATTAATGATTCAAAACAATGGTGGAAGTTAGCAAAAGAAATTAGAGGTGATTGCTTTAAAATTGGAACATCAATACCTGCAGAAGATTTTAAAAGATACTTTCAATTGCTATTAAACCAACCACAAATTTCATTAAATATTCAATATGCACCAATGCTTCATCGAAATCACGAATTAGACAAAATTATTACTATACAGGAAATCAAATCCACTCTTAAGAAAACAAAACCAGATAAAGCCCCAGGAAATGATAGAGTGCCTTATGAAATGTTTAAATATGCATCAGATGAGTTTCTTATTGAACTTTCTAAAGCATTTAATGTAATTTTTGAAACCGGAAAAGTGGAAGAAGAGTTTACACGCAGTATTATATTCCCAATTTACAAAAAAGGAGACATGAATAGTGCTGAAAATTATAGAGGAATCTCCTTTATGAACTGTGCTGCAAAGCTGTTAATGGGTATCGTTAACTCTAGACTTACTAATTGGGTAGAACAATATAATATTTTGAATGAGTTTCAGGCAGGGTTTAGGCCACACTATTCAACTGTCGATAATATATATAATCTATCGGTTATAGTAAAATCAAAAATGAATGAAAAGAAGAAAACTTATGCTTTTTTCGTTGACTTTAGAGCTGCATTTGACAGAGTGCCAAGAAAACCGCTCATTTATAAATTACATGCTTTAGGTATGTCAACGAAAGTAGTAAATTTTATAGAAAACGTCTACAGACACACAAAATCAGCAGTTTGGAACGGAAATGAGGTTTCTGAGTACTTTGAAACTTATACAGGTGTTAAACAAGGGTGCCTTTTGTCACCCTTGCTTTTCACTCTATATTTAAACGATCTTCACGAACACCTGGGTGGTGGGCTATTAATAGATGATATTAACGTACGTTTGCTTCTTTATGCAGACGATATTGTTTTATTAGCTGATGATATACAAACTCTACAAAGTATGGTAATAAACTTGGAAAATTACTGTGAGCAATGGAACATGGAAGTTAATATGCTGAAGTCAGAAATGATGGTATTTAGGAAAGGTGGTAGACTGGCATCAAGAGATAAGATTTGGTATAAAAATCAAGAAGTCAGAATTGTAAATGAGTACAACTATCTGGGTGTAATTTTGACACCGCAAATGAGTTTTAAGAAACATATTCAAAAAAGAAATATATCTTCCAAGAATAGTATTAACTCAACGTGGAACAGTTTCCTAAACAAACCAAATATAAGTTTAAAATCTAAATGGAAGCTTTTTCAAGCAGTTTGTCGATCCATACAATCATATGCGGCTCAGATATGGGGATACTATTTATTTGAAGAGGTAGATAAACTACAGCGTTATTTTATGAAGAGAATTTTAAACTTCCAGATTTTGCACCCAACTACACTTTGTTTTTGGAAACAAATGCAGAGTGCAGTCATTTTTATACATTAAATTTGCATATGAACTATATTTACAAAACGCTATTTCAGTACAACCAAAACAGATTGCCAAATAAACTGTCATTAATTGTATTACGAGATAATATATTTTGGGCAAAGGAGATTAATAATCTAAGTAGAGATTTTGGAGTCCAATTTGCGTATGAAAATATTTCTGCGCAAGAATGGATTCACAGTGGAACTATTTTGCTCCAAGAACTAAAATCAAGAACCTCTGAACAACTAAAACAACAAGCAATTAACAGTGAATCGCGTTTTTACAAATTATTAGATCATAAAGTGGGCATAAACTATATAGAAAATTCAAAAAACCAATGGCAAATTTCAAACGTATTTAGAGCAAGGTGTGATTTGTTACCTCTAAATGCAAACAATTTCAACACAACACAAAGTAAAACTTGTACGTTATGTAATACAGGTGAAGACGAAACTTTACCACATTTTATGGCAAGATGTCCAATTTTTAGGGAAATCAGAAACAGACATTTTGGTAAAACCTATTTAGATGAAAATGAACTCAAAAATATTTTGAATGGCCAAATATTCAACGGATGGAATATACTCCATAGTTATGTAAAAATTGCATTTAACTATAGAAAATCAATAATGAATGAATTTTTATAAATTCTATTTTTTAACAGCTATAGTTTTTGCTACATTTAATAAATATTTTTTAAACTTGTTTATACTTTTTAATATTTAAATTACATATATATTTATATATTTATAACAGACGACTAATGTCATTGTTAATTAATTAATTTATTTCTTTATTTTTATATTTGTAAATAAAGATACATACATACATACATACATACATACATATATTCTAGGTTTCCCGAGGAAGGCCTCAGTAAAAGTTTCATTACCATAGCCCACTTCAATACTGACTTCTGATCAAAAACGTCAAAATCAAAAATTCCACTATCTATATATATAAAACTCATTTTCTGTTTGTTTGTTCTCTATATAAATTTGCAATTCTCAACGGCTTTCCTCAAATTTGGCATGAATAATATGCGAACCTCAACTTAGATCGTAGTATAGTTTTCATCGACCACGCCCACTTATACGCATACTTTTGACAAAAAATGTAAAATTAAAATTTTTTTCACCTTTTTTTAACTTTTTCCGTTTTATTCGAATACAAGCTCCTAAGAAAGTTTTAACGGATTTCTTTGAAATTACTCACATATATTCTACGTTTCCCGAGGAAGGCCAGAGTAAAAGTTTCATTACCATAGCCCACTTCAATACCGACTTCTGATCAAAAACGTCAAAATCAAAAAATTGCACTATTTTTAATAAAGCTTATTTCTTTCATTTGAAAGTATCAAATCCAATCAAAACATTTTAGGAAAACACATTTCGTTCTTAAGAATTTTTTTCCTATAATATTACGGAGGAAAATGTCTTTATGATTTAATTTTTTTAAATTTTATTTTTCTTTACCGTTTTTGGCAATAACAAGCCCATTAAAAAAAAAACAAAAAAAAATTTCTTTAAGGATAGACTTTTTCGCAACCATGCGCGAAAATCAATATGAGACATCTTTATTGATAAAGCACAATTATTTATAGTCTTGAATTGCTAATGGAAGCATCATTTTCCTAGCTTTACATTTTTTCTGCATTCAAAAATCACAGTTGACCCGGGAAACACCAGGCACTTCAGCTAGTTCAAAAATAAATAATAAATAAATAATTTTGTCGTCCAACCACCGACAGCAAACATGTATTACCATGAAATTCCGAGTCCTAAACATAACTATAATTCATATTTAACTTCATTTTCATAACCTTTTAAGGCTTAAACTAAGAACAGAAGATATTGTCCGATCGGAAACAAATACGAAACTTTTGCGTACTTTATTTGAATTTTTCCATAAACCTACTCTCTAAAAAACCTACACTCTAAAAAACTACTATAAAGTATATAAATTTATGTGTAATATGATACAAAATGCTTAAATTAAGACACAATATGTGTAAGCTTTGTGTGTACATATTTTTGTCTACAAAATTTAATAATAGATACTTTTTATTTGTTATTACGCACATTGTGTATTTTGTGCCTAAAAACAAATAATGCGTAAAATTACAAAATTTTAGTACCTAAATAAAAAAGTGTCATATTATTATTTGCTGCAATATACAAGAAAAAATAATTAACAAATAAAAACAGAAAAATAAACAAACAAAATTAAAAAATTTTAAATTAAGGTAATTTGAATATACTTTTGTTACATACAAAAGGATAACTGTGGAAATTTGGTACCATGATTTGTTGGCCATTGTTATGTTGTTGGACGTGCTCAAGGATTTGTCTGCGTTTGTACAAAATATGTACCAGAGAGTCAAAGTTGATAACGTGAGTTCGTCACAAAACTTTGATTTTATTATATGATCACTTTTTACGGTTTTTGCATCAATAAAAAAATCGCGTTATTGTTTTTAAATTTCAACTCCTTCCACTAGCGCGTTGTGGTCAAAATGTTGGTCCCTGTTATTACAGAGCATAAAGGGGAAAATGTATATGAAACTTTAATCTGACATTCTATTCTACACCAAAAATTTTAAATAAAATCTTTTGTTCCGGTTTTTAAACCGCTCCGTTTAGTCAATAGAGTGGACTAAAACCTATTTTTTTTTAAACTTAAAAAAAAAATTTTAATCGCACACAATAAAAATGTATTACCAACTGATAATAATGGTACAACAAATTTTGACATATAGCGAACCGCTAAAAGTTAGTATGGTATCAATTCTGTAAAAAATAAAAAAAAAATATTTTTAGCACACACAATGGAAAAGTATTTTGAGCTCAGTAAAATGCCACTAACATTTTCGATAAATGGCGGAGTGTTGAATTATATACCAATATAAATACCAATAAAATATTGGTTTTTAGTAAAGACAATTTGAAAACTTCATAACTTTTAACTATGTTACCATAAAGCGAAAACTTTTGCACCATTTTTCTCAGCTAAAAATGCTTTCTGATTGTGTGTAATAAGAAAGTACTTTTTAAGATTTTTGAAAATATTTGATTTTTTCCGACCACTCTATTTCCTAGATGGGGCACTTAAAAACGGGAAAAAATTATTTTTGTTGTAGAATCGAAAGGTAAATTCAAATTTAATATAAATACAGACCTTTTTGCTCCCCAGCAAAAGGCACCTAAATCAACATTTTTGGCTGTTGCGCTCCAGTGGAAGGAGTTGGAATTTAAAAAAAAAGAATAACGCCATTTGTTTTATTTATGCCAAAACATTTTAAAAGGTTATGATATCCTAAAACAATATGTACACGATATGTATACTTGTATATATCTATCGAAGATTTCGATTTGACATATAATCCGTTTTTTCACTAGGGTTTAGAAATTTAAAGCTGCAACAAACCAATATAATACGTATGTTGCTGATTTAGTATAGAAAAGGCTTTATAATAGAGAAATTACAAAATTCTTCAATAGAAAAAGCTTCAGATTCTTGGTCTAGAAAGCGATAAAAATCGGAGCTTTTTCAAAAAGGAAAGCAAATAAGACTTTGAGCCTTGCAAATGAGCAATATCTAAAAGAATATGTTACTAGAATGTGAGAAAAGTTGCTCCGTTTGTTTGAAACTTAATATCAAACATTAATAAAAATCAAATAATAAAATACGCATTTTGCGGATATTTACCTGTTTAAAAACTTATTTTCAGGCATTTTGTGCGTATATTTATATGTAGATTAAATTTTTTATATCACAAATTTGGTAATATTACACATCAATTTCAAATTGATTTTAATATGTATTTAACGCACATTCAATGTAAATTTACACATTTTGTGTATACCAACTTACTTATAATGTTTTTGTTATTTACACACACTCAGTAAAGTTACCCAATTACAGTAGGAGTACAGTTTCCTACTATAAATTGGGTAAAATTCAACAAAAATTAATTAGAGTGCAATGGATTTGTTCATTGGAAGTACTCAAATATTTTTGTATTTATCTATAATACACATTTACAAAATTCTTCTACTACGTTTTTACGTAATTAGCATTTGTCCCCTAAGTTGTGTTAAAATGTTATGATTAAAGTCTTGGATACAATTATGCAACTTGTCTTTCGATTTTTTTTTTATATGTATTAAAAATATATAGTGCTAATATATATGTAGCTCATCTCAAAATTCAAAATATCGCGATTGCTTCGCCCAGTGTAAAAAAGCATTACCATATAAGTGGTTATATAAGTACACATTTGGTAATGGCAAGTACTTACAATGGTCATTACAAATCTAATTAATTTATTTTTTTTTTAATTTATATTAAATTTATTCGACTTGTCTGCAGGAATTTATTATTATTTAAATTCAAATTATGATGTTTTCTATTCAGCGTTAATTTTCATTTCAATTGATATCGATATTTAAAAAATTAATAAAATTTAGTTTTTAGTTTTCTTTTATGACTTTAATATATATCTTTATTGCGAACTTATAAAATGTGTTTTTAATAGTTTTTTCCTTTAATTTTTATTTGTAACGTATACTAAATTTACTGGTAGCTCATTATTCCAAAATGATTTGACCTTAAAACGACCTTCTACTCGTCGTCTTGTTTTGTATTCGTGGTCTACCGTTTTCAGGGAAGATGTCGCGCAAAATAATGACTTATCATTACAAACCACCTTACGAAAAAGAGAAAAATATGTGGTTAGTTATATGCTTACCAGATGGCCAAAAATAACGAGTCTAAAAATAAATTTTCAAAAACATTGAATTTAATAAACAGAAACTATTTTATTTATTGAGAAACTTTGTTTTACTGAAATGTGCCTACACGGGATTCGAACTCGGGCCTCCCAGTTATCAGTCAACCGCTCTACCATCTGAGCGATATCGACATGTTATACTTGATAGATAAAAATATAAATAACTTGCTGGCACATATGCCACTTCTTTCCAGTTTACAAAAATTCAAAAATATTTACCTATATATGTTATATATATATTTAAAATAATGATAAAAATAAGTACGTATGGGTATATCCTTATTTTTTGTATTAAAATAATGGTAACATTAACTAGTTATTAGTAAGTCCTTATTATTTGTGTTAAAGTAATGCAGAGAGTAAGCTGGTGTCATTACTGGTAGTAAGAAAAGTAATGATTTGCCATTACAGTTTCTACACTGGGAGATTAAGTCATAAATGATTTGCGTGCACAAAATGTCATTACTTTCTAGCTTACAAAAAATCAAAAATAAGTAGTTCTATATGTACTTACTAGAAGTGGAAAAAATTGAGACCAAAAAAGAATTTTCAAAAATGTTTTAGATCATTACTTCCTATTTAAAATAATGATAAAAATAAGTACTTGTGGGTAACGTATTACTTTTTGTATTACAAAAATGGAAAAATTAACTAGTTATTTGTAAGTTTTTATTATTTGTTTTAATGGAATGCAGAGAGTAGGCGGGTGTCATTACTTGTAGTAAGAAAAGTAGTGACATGTCATTACAGTTTATACAGTGGAATTAATTATTAATTTTTAAGAATATTCCCAAAGTATCCCAAAAGTATTTAATATTGGTTAGCTATATATGCGGAAGTTGTTATCGGATTTAACTGATTTAAAAAGCATTATATCCTCTTTCACAATTATGCAATAAAAAATACATATCATAAAAAAAGGCCTTCGCTTTTTCTGTGACGGGAATGTCATCTAACTTTCTCCATTTAAAAAAAACGTTCTGTTATTTCCATAAAAAAAAAAGTTATTTTTTTGTATATTTTGCAATTTTTATACGATATCTTCAAGAGGTTTTTAACATTGGAAAAAATTTTGTTTGCAATCTGCATTCATAAATTGCATTTGAATCAGAAATACATTGGTGGACAGATAAACCTAAAATGTGTTTTAAATAGACCCAGCTAAATCTTTATCTCTTCTAATTTGGCATTTTCATCGATGACTTTAACTTTGGCTTGTCATAGGAAAGAAGCATTCCAAATATGATTCTTTGGAAGCTTTCTGCCTAAACAGCTCCCTTGGAAGTTATTTAGGCATAAAATATTCCAATAAAGTTGTTTTGCAGCCTTATAAGAATGATCCCTTCTATGACAAGCTAATGTTAAATGCATCGATGAAATGCTCAATTAGAATCATTTTTGGGCAGAACCGTTTTTACTGGGAGAGAATGTATTGTGTATTTTTAACAGTTCTGAAATATCTTGAAAATATAAAAATTGCATATTATAAAAAAAATTTAATATTTTGCATGGAATTAATAGATGAGATTTTTACAAAACAAAAATCGTGAAAATATTCGCAAAATCATTCGAGTCACCGAAATAAAAATTGAATAATAGTGAAAAAAAATTCACTATTAAACCACTCACCAGGTACAGTGCAAAAATCGTTTAATGTATATGCTCGTCATATGTATTAATAAAAAATCTTTAATGTTTGTTGATATGCTTTGCTAATGTAGAAGGATAGTATATGATGACATTAGAGAAAAGAACTGCCATTTAAAGTTTTAACTGAAAGATAAACTGGCAACTATGATAATGACTAGAGAAAAAAAACAAACACACTATAAATAGAAATCGTTCGTGGTAAATTTCATTCTAACTCAACACACAGAGTAATGTGGGATTTAACGTTACCCAATTTCTTCAACGTGTGAGTTAAATAGATGATATTTACGATTAACACTAAATGGCACGAAGAATGTTGATGAAGACCGTAGTGGGTCAGAAAATGCATTTCATTCATGCTAGTGTCTAATAACTTTTTCTGTGTTTTTTCTAATAGTCAAAGTAAATTATCATATAAAAAAAAAAATATAATTTTTCTGTTAATTTAGAGAAAAATTTGTCATGATCTAAAACCGAACAAATAAAATCTCACAAATAAAAATTTAATTTTATTTTTTATTCATGAATGTTTAAAAAATTTTGAAGATTGAGAACAGTTGCATTTGCAGTAAATATGCATTTTTTATATGTTTATTCATTATTGCACAAGTGTGAATACACTTATATATAATATTATTTGAATCAGAAAAATCCGATACCAACTTTCGAAATTATAGCGCTTTAAAATTACATGCTTTTGAGATTTATTTATTTAGTTTTCTTTTTTTTTAAAACCGTGAAAAATCTCGAATTTTATGAAAATTATAAATACTGAATATGGAGATGTGTTATGTGTTCTTAATAAAATTTGAAGACCCTCGGTCAATTTCAATGTGATGTATTAAATAACTCATGATATAGCTTTACAAAAACATTTTAAATGCAACCCCCGACTTTTTTAGTTCATACTTGTTATTGAAGGGGTTTGTTTGTTTGTTCTTAACGTTTTTGTTTTTTTTTTCCATTGTAATGTACAAAACAAACAAAAAGGGGTTCTACTAAAAAAAAAACAAAAACGCGCTAATTGCATAATATACAGTTTGGGTCATAAATAATATATGGTCTTATAATTTAAATGAAAGCTGTTTAAAAAACTTTTTGTAATACAAGTTGAACTAATATGTTTGTTGAAACTTATTTCAAAATTACAGTATAATAGAACTTAGAAAAAATTCATTCAATCTGAGCTTAAATTCACAAAAAATTTAATTCAGAACTAAAAAATGTTATATCATCGTTAATCGATTCCCTTAGAATTTATTCATTAGGTTTATTCAAACACTTTAATTGGTATTGAGTGAATTTGTAACTTAAATGAACTCAATATTATGTTCATGCAACATTTTATGAAGAAATTTCAGATCCCAGCAAAATCACACATTACCAAATAATGGGTAAAGTAATATATCGCCATAGTGCTACACGCGTTACAATACACCTTACTTCACTGACGAATTTTACAGGCGATGAGCTAAATGGGTGAACTCATTACCTAGTAGTAGGTAAAGAACTGGTACCTTATATGGTTACCGGGTTCGGAAAAGTAATGTGTTTACAAATAGATTTTCATAAAAAAATTATAAAATATTTTTTTCAATTAAATACTAATATTTTTTTCAATTAAATAAATAACGTGGTTGTGCTGAGATTCGAACCTGGGGTCTCTGCTTGTAATGCGATCACTCTACCAGCTGAGCCATCGTCGCAAATAATAATGGGTTGCTTAAAATGCAAATGAATGGTTGGGCCTCGAGATTTCGTTTGTGATGTTTAAAATTTATAACTTACCCTAATGCTTACAAAAACTCATAAAGTAATATGGCTATAAATAGATTTTTAAAAAGATATTTTAATTATTACTTTAAGTTTATATTTCATGCATTATGCTATTGATGATTGGTAAGTGATTATTTTATGTTTTAAAATATTGTAAATGACTATTATGTAGTATTAGAATGTAACCCATTAGTGGCCTGATATTTGTAACTCATTGCTTTATGCTTTCAAAATAATGCTGAACGTAAGAAGTATTCACTACAAACAATTCATTATGTAACCCCTTATCGGTAACTCATTAATTTTTGTTGGAAAATAATGCTGCTGGGGAGGAGTACACATTACAAGGTAATGCATTACTTTATCGCACTCATCACTAAAGTTTTCCTATTTTTGGGTAACTCATTACTTTTTGTTGGAAAATATTATAATATAAATGTGAGGAGTACACACTACAAGGTAATACATTACTTTATCGCACTCATTACCAAAGTTTTCCTGGAATGAAAAGAAATTTTTCATCATTCACGATATTATTAAATGAACTAAGAACATTTTTAATAATTTAAGTGGATTCATTTAAAATATAATTCACTAAGAATTTATTCCATTGGAATTATTTTTTCGTAATAAACTTTGAGTAAAATTTTAATAATTTTTGAAAAGCCAATAAAAGAATTAAGCTTTTCATCCTTTGCGATATAACACAGTTGTCACGAACAATATAATTTGTATATGCAAACACACTCATTTTTAAATTAAAATTTATTTCCAACAAATTCTATTTTTTAAAAGGCTTGCAAATAGTAGTTTATTTTAAATTTAAAAAAAAAAAATTATTTATTTCCAACAATTTCTTTTTTTGAAATGCTTGCAAATAGTAGTTTATTTTAAAATAAAAAAAAAATCAGCAAAAGGTTGTTTATATTTACAAATCATCATTGTTGGTGCCAATTTTAAAATTTTCTTTTTTGATTTTAATGTGTTTGCTTTCTTTGGAAAGGGGATATTGAAGAGATGAAGGAAAAATGAATGTCTTCTAATATGGCAACAATGTAATTGGACGAGATGATAAGTCTTAGAACAGCTATTGCTAGCCACCTGATTTACAGTTGGCGAACTTGCTCAAGCTTTTTGATTCATAGTCCTGATTCATTATTTTACTTCGGTGGGGTTAAGTACTATGGGAACACCGAAGGTGGGCAGCGCATACATATGAGGGATAGAAAACTCATACATATTATTTTTCTAAATTGATGTTGCCGTCACCGGAAATCGAACCCGGAACCATCTGTGTAACAATCCAACGCGCTAACCATTACCCCATAGCGCCCACTTGTTTAATATTACAAAGAGAACTTTTTAACTTATTTTTGTGAACGGTCATTTAACATGTTTTAACATACAAATCAGGACTTTACAGATATAATTAAAATTTCCCACATCAGGAATTCATGTTAAATTACTATAACTTGATTGAATATATTGAATATTCTGAAAATATTTGAAAATTGTTAGAAAATTTTTGCTGTTTTTGCAAAAAGTGGAAGAAACTAAATTTTTTGCGATCCAAGTGCTTATTTTTTTATTAAGTCTTTCAAAAGTCAAACTTTTATGAGGGAACCTTTAACTTCAGGTAGTTTAGTATATAGTAAATACTTTTTTAGTTAAAAAAGCATGTGTAAATATTTTTTTAATTTTTTTTTTTAATGTCCAAAATTGGATCATTTTCCACATTTAATGGGCTGCAGTTAAGAAGTTATTTATAGTTGGGTTTAGTTTTGTAGATTTTAGAAAAGCATATTTTGTCAGTTTGTATTTACAAAATAACACATTAAGCACGCTCTAATTGCCAATTTTGTTTATTAATTTATCGCATTTCGTTATAAAGTTACAGCCCAAATTGTCAACTAGCATCTTTTTTTTTCTTAAAAACATAAAAGCGCATAAGAGGTTTAAAAAAATTGTTTTTACCAAATTATTTTTCTCATCAATAACAAAATTTTAAGTTTAAACCTACGCCTTCCCTGAATTAATCGCCATTCTGGGTATCATCGAACCACTGTGTATGGTAAGGAACAATATATAATTATCAATGCGGTGGTCACTTTATTGTCACATTTATGAGCTCCACTGTACTAAAATAATATGTTCCAACCTTGCTTTCAAACTTTTATTGTTTATCTTTTGTTATATATTTTTTTTCTCAAGTATCAGTTGAGAATCAAGTGCAGAGAAAAAAAATATATATAAATGAATAAATTGACAATGAAAATAAATTTATGTAAATTGATTGTCCTCCTTTATGCCAATTATTCAAATATTTTTTCTTTCTTTTGTTTAAAGTGTTTTATATATTTTTTGTGTTGTTTGCAATTATTTTATTAACTCAAACGAATATGGTTTTTGTCTAACTAATTGATTATACAATTGTGCGTGTGTTTTTTATATTGTTTTGTACACTTATGAACGTTAAGCATCCACTGCGTATACGTAACATTTCGCTTCAATATCAATTATACGCCATCGTGCGAAGTTTTTCACGGGACTATGCTAAAAACAATTTTTATTTATTTTTGAAAAAATTTAGGGGTCGCTGCCAGACTTTGAAAATGTTCCCGATTTTTAAAAAGGGCATCCAAGCCAGCTAAATTTGGATACTTTTATTGAGGGTTCTTATTCCATGAGTTGAAAAAATCAAATAAAAAACATATTTTCGAACTTTAAAATTTTTGTGTCAAAAATTACTTATTTTTTGGACAAAAACATGAGTATTTCGAAAAAGAATCATAAAAGACACAAAAATTTAATTTTTGGATGAACCACTTTCATAGAAATCTTTTTAAGTTGCCATAATATATTTTGAAACCTTTTATGATTAATAGGGCAAGGAATTTCATGCAACTAAAAATTTAAAATATGCTCTTGAAATGTGCAGAAAATAATTCAAAATATGATCTTAAAATATGCATTTAAAATCGAAATATGCACTAAAATCCAATAATATGCACTAAAAATGCAATAAAATATGCACGTACAATTTTTGGATTTTTAAAAATCGATTTATTACTTGAAATGGTTGCTTTAAAAATGAGATCTATTATAAATATCTAACAAAATGCAATTATCAACCTAGCTAATATGACTAATAGGACTTTGGAAACTCGTTATAAATTGAAAATAACATCAAAATAATCTCGATGTATATAAAAGCAAAAAAACTAATAAAACTGAAAAAATATTACTTGCGCCAGAGTAAAAACTAATTTTATTTTTTATAAATAAAACAAGTTTTGGTCTTCCAAGTTAGTAACGTCATGCTGCTTGTTAGTAAAAGACCCTAACCACATTAAAATCGACTTGTTGAAAACATCAAAAATTTTTACTGGAGCTAAGTAGATTGAAACAAAACTAAAAAAAAAATGATGTCCTGTTTTTAGATGAAGTTTTTTAATCACACGAACAAAAAAATAATAACAAAATGCATTTAATACAAAAACAAAATACATTTAGTCACTCATTCGTGTAGCGGCGAACGTCATCTAAAAACCTGGTCTTAGTATAAAATGTTTACTTTAGTTAATCTATTTTTTTGTGCTGGTTTTAAGTATATATAAAATGGCAGGACTTCCACATTGTTAACATAATACAATTAAATACAAAGTCTTGAAATAAACAAAATATTTTATTGATTAAAAAATAAAACATAATAATTCCCAATTACTTTTATGAATATATGTATGACGTAATTCTACATTTTTTAAATGAAGATTATTCTTAAATACAAAAAAGTACTATAATCATCATAAAAAAATGATGTCCTGTTTTTAGAAGAAGTTTTTCCTCACACGAACAAAAAAATAATAACAAAAATTATCTTAAAAAAGTAAAAGGGAATATGCAAATGTTTAATTTGCATTTTTACTACCAGCTGTACACCACGGAGTATTTTATATTTTTTATCTGCCTGAATCTGTTGTCTTCATAATTCTTTATATTCTTCCATTATTGTTCATTGTAACAAAATCATACATTTAGTAAATTTCAATTTTACTCATTCATGTTTACATATGAAGACATTCGAGTTCATAAATGTTTGTATACCTCGATATGTGATTCATATATGCTCATAGGTGTTCATATGCGATCATACATGTAAATATTACCTCTATTTTCGTTAATGTACACATATGACAATGTATGGAAATGTATTGACACCTATAATTACTGTAAATATTACCTCAATTTTCGTTACTGCTCACACATGAACAGCTATGGTCCAACATATGAACATTTATGAATCATTGTGCTCATGTTACTCATGTATGGATCCATATATGTCGATTTTTAATAGGGTGGTATGTTTAATTTATTAATTGTGTTATTTACTATTTTATTAATAATTTTAATATTTACAATTTTAGATTCTAGCATTTTTAATAAATTAAATGAAACTAAAAAAAAATTGCTTTAAAAAAATCAAATGTTTTCTAAAAAAATGTTTATTTTACCATAAAAATTAAAAAGTAAATTAATTTATAAAAAAACAAAAAAAAACAAGCATTGGCGGTTCCGGGGTTCAAACCTGGAACCTTCTAATTGCTAGGAAAGCACGATTCCATGCAACCCCTATACGAAATATTAACATCTGTTGTCACTCGTGAAAATTAACTCGTAATTGGCATATTTTTATTATAGACCACTTTTTGTTGATGTAATGAAACATGTGATTCATCTAGAAGTTGTTCCATTTATTTTGCTAATACTGTATTAGCTGATGTAAATAAATTTATCCCCTCTTAAAAGTTAATAAGAGCAGCTCAAAATTTTTTATTTCAAAATTTTGATGTGTTCGCGAAAAACATATGTAGTTCAAAAGTATTTATGAAAAAATATTTTTTGTTTTATTTTACACAATAGCACTTTTTAAGGAAAACACATTATTAAAAAGTCAACAAATCTACACACAGAGAAATTAAGTGCCAACCGAATCAAAACGTGTATTTTAATGGTAACAACTTCTAAATTCAGTTAGTACAATGATATGTACATTAGATTTTTGAATATTTTGGTTGTTGCAACTAAAATTCAGTTGAATTAACCGAACTTTGTTGTAAATCCTAATGTTAAGTTTTGTCAACCGACTTAGATTCGTAATAACCGAATTTCAGTTGATAAATAGCTCTGTGTGTATAAACCATTTTTGAGGTCAAAAGTCAAAATGGCATGGCCGGTTTGACCAACAGAATTCCAGTTTTTTTTTCAGATTATATTTTCACACCCAGTCCATCAGAAAATGCGCAGGAGCGAGAAAAAAACACAACTTTCCAATTTTCATATAAATATTTTATGAATGCTCTAATATACATATATACCATGGTTAATTATACAAGGTTGCTACATGAGTGTTTTGTTTCGGGATTGCACCTAGCACCATTTGACAAAATACGGAACAATAATATTTGCGAATTTACAAAACGTAATCAGAAAATAAAATTCGGCAGCAATAACCCACAAACTAAAATATTTTTTACGCTTTTATTAGTTTTTTGTTTTATATACTTCGAGATTATTTTATGTTATTTTCAATTCATAACGAGCTTTCATTCCACCTCCGTGTATTTACCAAAATAAAGCAAATCAAACACATTAGCTAGGTTGATACTAGTATTTCGATCTGACTAAAGATCTCATCAGAACCCAAAGTTTGAGAAAAGCTAGAGGCTCCATAATAGGCAGAGCTTTAACAATATTTTGTTGAAAACTATGTAAGAGTTTTAAATATTTTGCTTTATTATTGCAAGAACTTAAATTTGTTTTCAATTTAAAAGCTAATATGTAATCTTTAATGAAAGATTATGTGAATCTAATGGTGTACTGAATATTAAGGTCGACCATGTCCATGTTTCTCTAGTTTGAAATGTTATTGTTTTTGGGTAATGTCATAAATACAGTCCTTGGTAATGGGTCTATGCGCCGAACGTTCTGCCAAATCGGAAAGACTTCGATGGCTAAGCTTCGGCTTTTTCCATTAATTTTTTATATGTTTTCAATTTTAAAATTGTCCACATTGTCTCTAAATACCAACTAACCGACAAATATCCTTATTTGGCAAAAGTCTTCTGTCGGGCCCTTTTCAAGTTTGTTAACTCTTACTCACAATTTGCCAAAAAAAAGCCTTCAATTTAGAACTATTTGCAATCCTCCAGGCTTAAATTGTAAAAATTTAAATCTCAAAAATAAAAATATTTATACGCGGTTTTTCGATGAAACTTTTTTATTTGGTTCGGGATTATGAAAAGTTTTCTTAATAAATGGAAAACTTATAATTTGTTTGTAATAACTGGATTAAAATACAGAATAAATTAATTAAAAAGCAGCCGAATGTAATTGATTTCTGGTAAGATACGACCTTCATAAACATTTTTCTTGTTGCTTGGTTTTTTGTAAGTTTTTAAAATAAACTTTTTTTAAGAAAATATGTACATTTGCAAATCGGCATAATTTTCAACGAAAATTTTAAAAAATGTAACGGTTTTCACAGGGCTGTCCTTCAAAAATTCAATATTTTTTTAAGAAGCACCCTTATATGCCTTATATACAAGAACCATATTCGAAAAGCACTTTTGGATTTATGATTGGCGACAACAATCATAATATGGGAAGCAGAGAAACAAGACGATCGGCGCAAAATCGGCTGCTCGCCGCTGCCGCCGATTTTTTTAAATTTTCAACCGCCGTCGTTTTAATCGGCTCGCATCGGCTTAATATGTGAGCAGCCGTCGAATTTTTATTTGCGCCGCCAATTTTTGGATTAGAGCGTAATAGACCAATTTTATTAAAATTTTAATTAGTCGTGTTTGTT
>CM037855.1:72696113-72787516 GCA_021234595.1 Delia radicum | reverse complement strand
TTATATGCTTACCAGATGGCCAAAAATAACGAGTCTAAAAATAAATTTTCAAAAACATTGAATTTAATAAAAGAAACTATTTTATTTATTGAGAAACTATGTTTTACTGAAATGTGCCTACACGGGATTCGAACTCGGGCCTCCCAGTTATCAGTCAACCGCTCTACCATCTGAGCGATAACGACATGTTTATACTGATAGATAAAAATATAAATTACTTGCTGGCACATATGCCATTACTTTCCAGTTTACAAAAATTCAAAATATTTACGTATATATGTTATATATATATTTACAAATAATGATAAAATAAGTACGTATAGGTATATCCTTATTTTTTGTATTTAAAATAATGGGTAACATTAACTAGTTATTTAGTAAGTCCTTATTATTTGTGTTAAAGTAATACAGAGAGTAAGCTGGTGTCATTACTGGTAGTAAGAAAAGTAATGATATGCCATTACAGTTTCTTACACTGGGAGATTAAGTCATAAATGATTTGCGAGCACAAAATGTCATTACTTTCTAGCTTACAAAAAATCAAAAATAAGTAGTTCTATATGTACTTACTAGAAGTGGAAAAAATTGAGACCAAAAAAGAATTTTCAAAAATGTTTTAGATCATTACTTCCTATTTAAAATAATGATAAAAATAATTACTTGTGGGTAACGTATTACTTTTGTATTACAAAAATGGAAAAATTAACTAGTTATTTGTAAGTTTTTATTATTTGTTTTAATGGAATGCAGAGAGTAGGCGGGTGTCATTACTTGTAGTAAGAAAAGTAGTGACATGTCATTACAGTTTATACAGTGGAATTAATTATTAATTTTTAAGAATATTCCCAAAGTATCCCAAAAGTATTTAATATTGGTTAGCTATATATGCGGAAGTTGTTATCGGATTTACTGATTTAAAAAAGCATTATATCCTCTTTCACAATTATGCAATAAAAAATACATATCATAAAAAAAGGCCTTCGCTTTTCTGTGACGGGAATGTCATCTAACTTTCTCCATTTAAAAAAAAACGTTCTGTTATTTCCATAAAAAAAAAAGTTATTTTTTTGTATATTTTGCAATTTTTATACGATATCTTCAAGAGGTTTTTAACATTGGAAAAAATTTTGTTTGCAATCTGCATTCATAAATTGCATTTGAATCAGAAATACATTGGTGGACAGATAAACCTAAAATGTTTTTTAAATAGACCCAGCTAAATCTTTATCTCTTCTAATTTGGCATTTTCATCGATGACTTTAACTTTGGCTTGTCATAGGAAAGAAGCATTCCAAATATGATTCTTTGGAAGCTTTCTGCCTAAACAGCTCCCTTGGAAGTTATTTAGGCATAAAATATTCCAATAAAGTTGTTTTGCAGCCTTATAAGAATGATCCCTTTCTATGACAAGCTAATGTTAAATTCATCGATGAAAATGCTCAATTAGAATCATTTTTGGGCAGAACCGTTTTTACTGGGAGAGAATGTATTGTGTATTTTAACAGTTCTGAAATATCTTGAAAATATAAAAATTGCATATTATAAAAAAAATTTAATATTTTGCATGGAATTAATAGATGAAATTTTTACAAAACAAAAATCGTGAAAATATTCGCAAAATCATTCGAGTCACCGAAAATAAAAATTTAATAATAGTGAAAAAAAATTCACTATTAAACCACTCACCAGGTACAGTGCAAAAATCGTTTAATGTATATGCTCGTCATATGTATTAATAAAAATCTTTAATGTTTGTTGATATGCTTTGCTAATGTAGAAGGATAGTATATGATGACATTAGAGAAAAGAACTGCCATTTAAAGTTTTAACTGAAAGTTAAACTGGCAACTATGATAATGACTAGAGAAAAAACAAACACACTATAAATAGAAATCGTTCGTGGTAAATTTCATTCTAACTCAACACACAGAGTAATGTGGGATTTAACGTTACCCAATTTCTTCAACGTGTGAGTTAAATAGATGATATTTACGATTAACACTAAATGGCACGAAGAATGTTGATGAAGACCGTAGTGGGTCAGAAAATGCATTTCATTCATGCTAGTGTCTAATAACTTTTTCTGTGTTTTTTTCTAATAGTCAAAGTAAATTATCATATTAAAAAAAAAAAATTATAATTTTTCTGTTAATTTAGAGAAAAATTTATCATGATCTAAAACCGAACAAATAAAATCTCACAAATAAAAATTGAATTTATTTTTTATTCATGAATGTTTAAAAAATTTTGAAGATTGAGAACAGTTGCATTTGCAGTAAATATGCATTTTTTATATGTTTATTCATTATTGCACAAGTGTGAATACACTTATATATAATATTATTTGAATCAGAAAAATCCGATACCAACTTTCGAAATTATAGCGCTTTAAAATTACATGCTTTTGAGATTTATTTATTTAGTTTTCTTTTTTTTTTAAACCGTGAAAAATCTCGAATTTTATGAAAATTATAAATACTGAATATGGAGATGTGTTATGTGTTCTTAATAAAATTGAAGACCCTCGGTCAATTTCAATGTGATGTATTAAATAACTCATGATATAGCTTTACAAAAACATTTTAAATGCAACCCCCGACTTTTTTAGTTCATACTTGTTATTGAAGGGGTTTGTTTGTTTGTTCTTAACGTTTTTGTTTTTTTTCCCATTGTAATGTACAAAACAAACAAAAAGGGGTTCTACTAAAAAAAAAACAAAAACGCGCTAATTGCATAATATACAGTTTGGGTCATAAATAATATATGGTCTTATAATTTAAATGAAAGCTGTTTAAAAAAACTTTTTGTAATACAAGTTGAACTAATATGTTTGTTGAAACTTATTTCAAAATTACAGTATAATAGAACTTAGAAAAAATTCATTCAATCTGAGCTTAAATTCACAAAAAATTTAATTCAGAACTAAAAAATGTTATATCATCGTTAATCGATTCCCTTAGAATTTATTCATTAGGTTTATTCAAACACTTTAATTGGTATTGAGTGAATTTGTAACTTAAATGAACTCAATATTATGTTCATGCAACATTTTATGAAGAAATTTCAGAGCCCAGCAAATCACACATTACCAAATAATGGGTAAAGTAATGTATCACCATAGTGCTACACGCATTACAATATACCTTACTTCACTGACGAATTTGCATGCGATGAGCTAAATGGGTGAACTCATTACCTAGTAGTAGGTAAAGAACTGGTACCTTATATGGTTACCGGGTTCGGAAAAGTAATGTGTTTACAATAGATTTTCATAAAAAAATTATAACATATTTTTTTCAATTAAATACTAATATTTTTTTCAATTAAATAAATAACGTGGTTGTGCTGAGATTCGAACCTGGAGTCTCTGCTTGTTATGCGATCACTCTACCAGCTGAGCCATCGTCGCAAATAATAATGGGTTGCTTAAAATGCAAATGAATGGTTGGGCCTCGAGATTTCGTTTGTGATGTTTAAAATTTATAACTTACCCTAATGCTTACAAAAAATCATAAAGTAATATGGCTATAAATAGATTTTTAAAAACATATTTTAATTATTACTTTAAGTTTATATTTCATGCATTATGCAATTGATGATTGGTAAGTGCTTATTTTATGTTTTAAAATATTGTAAAAGACTATGATGTATCATTACAATGTAACCCATTAGTGGCCTGATATTTGTAACTCATTGCTTTATGTTTTCAAAATAATGCTGAACGTAAGGAGTATTCACTACAAAGTCATTACGTAACCCCTTATCGGTAACTCATTAATGTTTGTTGGAAAATAATGCTACAGGTGAGGAGTACACATTACAAGGTAATGCATTACTTTATCGCACTTATTACCAAAGTTTTCCTATTTTTGGGTAACTCATTACTTTTTGTTGGAAAATATTATAATATAAATGTGAGGAGTACACATTACAAGGTAATACATTACTTTATCGCACTCATTACCAAAGTTTTCCTGGAATGAAAAGAAATTTTTCATCATTCACGATATTATTAAATGAACTAAGAACATTTTTAATAATTTAAGTGGATTCATTTAAAAAATAATTCACTAAGAATTTATTCCATTGGAATTATTTTTTCGTAATAAACTTTGAGTAAAATTTTAATAATTTTGAAAAGCCAATAAAAGAATTAAGCTTTTCATCCTTTGCGATATAACACAGTTGTCACGAACAATATAATTTGTATATGCAACACACTCATTTTTAAATTAAAATTATTTCCAACAAATTCTATTTTTTAAAAGGCTTGCAAATAGTAGTTTATTTTAAATTTAAAAAAAAAAATTATTTATTTCCAACAAACTCTTTTTTTGAAATGCTTGCAAATAGTAGTTTATTTTAAAATAAAAAAAAAAATCAGCAAAAGGTTGTTTATATTTACAAATCATCATTCTTGGTGCCAATTTAAAATTTTCTTTTTTGATTTTAATGAGTTGCTTTCTTTGGAAGGGGATATTGAAGAGATGAAAGGTGGGAAAAATGAATGTCTTCTAATATGGCAACAATGTAATTGGACGAGATGATAAGTCTTAGAACAGCTATTGCTAGCCACCTGATTTACAGTTGGCGAACTTGCTCAAGCTTTTTTGATTCATAGTCCTGATTCATTATTTTACTTCGGTGGGGTTAAGTACTATGGGAACACCGAAGGTGGGCAGCGCATACATATGAGGGATAGAAAACTCATACATATTATTTTTCTAAATTGATGTTGCCGTCACCGGAAATCGAACCCGGAACCATCTGTGTAACAATCCAACGCGCTAACCATTACCCCATAGCGCCCACTTGTTTAATATTACAAAGAGAACTTTTTAACTTATTTTTGTGAACGGTCATTTAACATGTTTTAACATACAAATCAGGACTTTACAGATATAATTAAAATTTCCCACATCAGGAATTCATGTTAAATTACTATAACTTGATTGAATATATTGAATATTCTGAAAATATTTGAAAATTGTTAGAAAATTTTTGCTGTTTTTGCAAAAAGTGGAAGAAAACTAAAATTTTTTGCGATCCAAGTGCTTATTTTTTTTATTAAGTCTTTCAAAAGTCAAACTTTTATGAGGGAACCTTTAACTTCAGGTAGTTTAGTATATAGTAAATACTTTTTTAGTTAAAAAAGCATGTGTAAATATTTTTTTAATTTTTTTTTTTTAATGTCCAAAATTGGATCATTTTTCCACATTTAATGGGCTGCAGTTAAGAAGTTATTTATAGTTGGGTTTAGTTTTGTAGATTTTAGAAAAGCATATTTTGTCAGTTTGTATTTACAAAATAACACATTAAGCACGCTCTAATTGCCAATTTTGTTTATTAATTTATCGCATTTCGTTATAAAGTTACAGCCCAAATTGTCAACTAGCATCTTTTTTTCTTAAAAACATAAAAGCGCATAAGAGGTTTAAAAAAATTGTTTTTTACCAAATTATTTTTCTCATCAATAACAAAATTTTAAGTTTAAACCTACGCCTTCCCTGAATTAATCGCCATTCTGGGTATCATCGAACCACTGTGTATGGTAAGGAACAATATATAATTATCAATGCGGTGGTCACTTTATTGTCACATTTATGAGCTCCACTGTACTAAAATAATATGTTCCAACCTTGCTTTCAAACTATTATTGTTTATCTCATTTATAGTAATTAAATGTGCTAAAGTCCCAAAACTTATTTAACAAATTGTGAAAAGCAATCTGATGTAGGCGTGTCCCTATCCGGATTTCATTCCTGCCAAGGAAATCTTCAGGGGACTTTGTTATTAGAATTTCTAGAGATATTTGTTATATTAAATCACAAACTCAATGAGAATTTCTTGTCCTCGTCTAGGAGCGAGATTCAAAATTTAAAATATCAAAGAAAAACCAAAACAACAACAAAAAATTGTCACAATTGGCTTTGTCATCTTCCAAATACTACTCTGTTTTTTGACAGACCTAGCAATGTAGTGACGTTTATTCAAGTAAATCAACAATAGAAAATCATATGTTTTCTATTAGTGTCAGTTACATTTAAATTTGCACAAGCACCTGCATATTTGTTATTTAAATTTATTTTCATCGGGATAAACATTAATTGCATTTATAGTAATTAAATGTGCTAAAGTCCCAAAACTTATTTAACAAATTGTGAAAAGCAATCTGATGTAGGCGTGTCCCTATCCGGATTTCATTCCTGCCAAGGAAATCTTCAGGGGACTTTGTTATTAGAATTTCTAGAGATATTTGTTATATTAAATCACAACTCAATGAGAATTTCTTGTCCTCGTCTAGGAGCGAGATTCAAAATTTAAAATATCAAAGAAAAACCAAAACAACAACAAAAAATTGTCACAATTGGCTTTGTCATCTTCCAAATACTACTCTGTTTTTTTGACAGACCTAGCAATGTAGTGACGTTTATTCAAGTAAATCAACAATAGAAAATCATATGTTTTCTATTAGTGTCAGTTACATTTAAATTTGCACAAGCACCTGCATATTTGTTATTTAAATTTATTTTCATCGGGATAAACATTAATTGCATTTATAGTAATTAAATGTGCTAAAGTCCCAAAACTTATTTAACAAATTGTGAAAAGCAATCTGATGTAGGCGTGTCCCTATCCGGATTTCATTCCTGCCAAGGAAATCTTCAGGGGACTTTGTTATTAGAATTTCTAGAGATATTTGTTATATTAAATCACAAACTCAATGAGAATTTCTTGTCCTCGTCTAGGAGCGAGATTCAAAATTTAAAATATCAAAGAAAAACCAAAACAACAACAAAAAATTGTCACAATTGGCTTTGTCATCTTCCAAATACTACTCTGTTTTTTTGACAGACCTAGCAATGTAGTGACGTTTATTCAAGTAAATCAACAATAGAAAATCATATGTTTTCTATTAGTGTCAGTTACATTTAAATTTGCACAAGCACCTGCATATTTGTTATTTAAATTTATTTTCATCGGGATAAACATTAATTGCATTTATAGTAATTAAATGTGCTAAAGTCCCAAAACTTATTTAACAAATTGTGAAAAGCAATCTGATGTAGGCGTGTCCCTATCCGGATTTCATTCCTGCCAAGGAAATCTTCAGGGGACTTTGTTATTAGAATTTCTAGAGATATTTGTTATATTAAATCACAAACTCAATGAGAATTTCTTGTCCTCGTCTAGGAGCGAGATTCAAAATTTAAAATATCAAAGAAAAACCAAAACAACAACAAAAATTGTCACAATTGGCTTTGTCATCTTCCAAATACTACTCTGTTTTTTTGACAGACCTAGCAATGTAGTGACGTTTATTCAAGTAAATCAACAATAGAAAATCATATGTTTTCTATTAGTGTCAGTTACATTTAAATTTGCACAAGCACCTGCATATTTGTTATTTAAATTTATTTTCATCGGGATAAACATTAATTGCATTTATAGTAATTAAATGTGCTAAAGTCCCAAAACTTATTTAACAAATTGTGAAAAGCAATCTGATGTAGGCGTGTCCCTATCCGGATTTCATTCCTGCCAAGGAAATCTTCAGGGGACTTTGTTATTAGAATTTCTAGAGATATTTGTTATATTAAATCACAAACTCAATGAGAATTTCTTGTCCTCGTCTAGGAGCG
The DNA here is from genome assembly GCA_021234595.1 of Delia radicum. NCBI lineage: Eukaryota > Metazoa > Arthropoda > Insecta > Diptera > Anthomyiidae > Delia > Delia radicum. The sequence goes on along the minus strand of CM037855.1, from coordinate 72,779,873 downwards.
AGATTCAAAATTTAAAATATCAAAGAAAAACCAAAACAACAACAAAAAATTGTCACAATTGGCTTTGTCATCTTCCAAATACTACTCTGTTTTTTTGACAGACCTAGCAATGTAGTGACGTTTATTCAAGTAAATCAACAATAGAAAATCATATGTTTTCTATTAGTGTCAGTTACATTTAAATTTGCACAAGCACCTGCATATTTGTTATTTAAATTTATTTTCATCGGGATAAACATTAATTGCATTTATAGTAATTAAATGTGCTAAAGTCCCAAAACTTATTTAACAAATTGTGAAAAGCAATCTGATGTAGGCGTGTCCCTATCCGGATTTCATTCCTGCCAAGGAAATCTTCAGGGGACTTTGTTATTAGAATTTCTAGAGATATTTGTTATATTAAATCACAAACTCAATGAGAATTTCTTGTCCTCGTCTAGGAGCGAGATTCAAAATTTAAAATATCAAAGAAAAACCAAAACAACAACAAAAAATTGTCACAATTGGCTTTGTCATCTTCCAAATACTACTCTGTTTTTTTGACAGACCTAGCAATGTAGTGACGTTTATTCAAGTAAATCAACAATAGAAAATCATATGTTTTCTATTAGTGTCAGTTACATTTAAATTTGCACAAGCACCTGCATATTTGTTATTTAAATTTATTTTCATCGGGATAAACATTAATTGCATTTATAGTAATTAAATGTGCTAAAGTCCCAAAACTTATTTAACAAATTGTGAAAAGCAATCTGATGTAGGCGTGTCCCTATCCGGATTTCATTCCTGCCAAGGAAATCTTCAGGGGACTTTGTTATTAGAATTTCTAGAGATATTTGTTATATTAAATCACAAACTCAATGAGAATTTCTTGTCCTCGTCTAGGAGCGAGATTCAAAATTTAAAATATCAAAGAAAAACCAAAACAACAACAAAAAATTGTCACAATTGGCTTTGTCATCTTCCAAATACTACTCTGTTTTTTTGACAGACCTAGCAATGTAGTGACGTTTATTCAAGTAATCAACAATAGAAAATCATATGTTTTCTATTAGTGTCAGTTACATTTAAATTTGCACAAGCACCTGCATATTTGTTATTTAAATTTATTTTCATCGGGATAAACATTAATTGCATTTATAGTAATTAAATGTGCTAAAGTCCCAAAACTTATTTAACAAATTGTGAAAAGCAATCTGATGTAGGCGTGTCCCTATCCGGATTTCATTCCTGCCAAGGAAATCTTCAGGGGACTTTGTTATTAGAATTTCTAGAGATATTTGTTATATTAAATCACAAACTCAATGAGAATTTCTTGTCCTCGTCTAGGAGCGAGATTTCAAAATTTAAAATATCAAAGAAAAACCAAAACAACAACAAAAAATTGTCACAATTGGCTTTGTCATCTTCCAAATACTACTCTGTTTTTTTGACAGACCTAGCAATGTAGTGACGTTTATTCAAGTAAATCAACAATAGAAAATCATATGTTTTCTATTAGTGTCAGTTACATTTAAATTTGCACAAGCACCTGCATATTTGTTATTTAAATTTATTTTCATCGGGATAAACATTAATTGCATTTATAGTAATTAAATGTGCTAAAGTCCCAAAACTTATTTAACAAATTGTGAAAAGCAATCTGATGTAGGCGTGTCCTATCCGGATTTCATTCCTGCCAAGGAAATCTTCAGGGGACTTTGTTATTAGAATTTCTAGAGATATTTGTTATATTAAATCACAAACTCAATGAGAATTTCTTGTCCTCGTCTAGGAGCGAGATTCAAAATTTAAAATATCAAAGAAAAACCAAAACAACAACAAAAAATTGTCACAATTGGCTTTGTCATCTTCCAAATACTACTCTGTTTTTTTGACAGACCTAGCAATGTAGTGACGTTTATTCAAGTAAATCAACAATAGAAAATCATATGTTTTCTATTAGTGTCAGTTACATTTAAATTTGCACAAGCACCTGCATATTTGTTATTTAAATTTATTTTCATCGGGATAAACATTAATTGCATTTATAGTAATTAAATGTGCTAAAGTCCCAAAACTTATTTAACAAATTGTGAAAAGCAATCTGATGTAGGCGTGTCCCTATCCGGATTTCATTCCTGCCAAGGAAATCTTCAGGGGACTTTGTTATTAGAATTTCTAGAGATATTTGTTATATTAAATCACAAACTCAATGAGAATTTCTTGTCCTCGTCTAGGAGCGAGATTCAAAATTTAAAATATCAAAGAAAAACCAAAACAACAACAAAAAATTGTCACAATTGGCTTTGTCATCTTCCAAATACTACTCTGTTTTTTTGACAGACCTAGCAATGTAGTGACGTTTATTCAAGTAAATCAACAATAGAAAATCATATGTTTTCTATTAGTGTCAGTTACATTTAAATTTGCACAAGCACCTGCATATTTGTTATTTAAATTTATTTTCATCGGGATAAACATTAATTGCATTTATAGTAATTAAATGTGCTAAAGTCCCAAAACTTATTTAACAAATTGTGAAAAGCAATCTGATGTAGGCGTGTCCCTATCCGGATTTCATTCCTGCCAAGGAAATCTTCAGGGGACTTTGTTATTAGAATTTATCTTTTGTTATATATTTTTTTTCTCAAGTATCAGTTGAGAATCAAGTGCAGAGAAAAAAAATATATATAAATGAATAAAATTGACAATGAAAATAAATTTATGTAAATTGATTGTCCTCCTTTATGCCAATTATTCAAATATTTTTTCTTTCTTTTGTTTAAAGTGTTTTATATATTTTTTGTGTTGTTTGCAATTATTTTATTAACTCAAACGAATATGGTTTTTGTCTAACTAATTGATTATACAATTGTGCGTGTGTTTTTTATATTGTTTTGTACATGAATGTTAAGCATCCACTGCGTATACGTAACATTTCGCTTCAATATCAATTATACGCGATCTTGCTATGTTTTTCACGGGACTATGCTAAAAATATTTTTTTTTTATTTTTGAAAAAATTTAGGGGTCACTGCCAGACTTTGAAAATGTTCCCGATTTTCAAAAAGGGCACCCAAGCCAGCTAAACTTGGATACTTTTTTTGAGGGTTCTTATTCCATGAGTTGAAAAAATCAAATAAAAAACATATTTTCGAACTTTAAAATTTTTGTGTCAAAAATTACTTATTTTTTTGAACAAAAACATGAGTATTTCGAAAAAGAATCATAAAAGACACAAAAATTTAATTTTTGGATGAACCACTTTCATATAAATGTGTTAAGTTGCCATAATATATTTTGAAACCTTTTATGATTAATAGGGCAAGGAATTTCATGCAACTAAAAATTTAAAATATGCTCTTGAAATGTGCAGTAAGTAATTCAAAATATGAGATGAAAATATGCATTTAATCGAAATATGCACTAAAAATCCAATAATATGCACTAAAAATTAATAAAATATGCACGTACAATTTTGGATTTTTAAAAATTGATTTATTACTTGAAATGGTTGCTTTAAAAATGGGATCTATTATAAATATCTAACAAAATGCAATTATCAACCTAGCTAATATATTTGATTTGCTTAATTTTTGTAAATATAAGGACTTTGGAAACTCGTTATAATTGAAAGTAACATCAAATAATCTCGATGTATATAAAGCAAAAAAACTAATAAAACTGAAAAAATATTACTTGCGCCAGAGTAAAAACTAATTTTATTTTATATAAATAAAACAAGTTTTGGTCTTCCAAGTTTAGTAACGTCATGCTGCTTGTTAGTAAAAGACCCTAACCACATTAAAATCGACTTGTTGAAAACATCAAAAATTTTTACTGGAGCTAAGTAGATTGAAACAAAACTAAAAAAAAAATGATGTCCTGTTTTTAGATGAAGTTTTTAATCACACGAACAAAAAAATAATAACAAAATTCATTCAATACAAAAACAAAATACATTTAGTCACTCATTCGTGTAGCGGCGAACGTCATCTAAAAACCTGGTCTTAGTATAAATGTTTACTTTAGTTAATCTATTTTTTTGTGCTGGTTTTAAGTATATATAAAAATGGCAGGACTTCCACATTGTTAACATAATACAATTAAATACAAAGTCTTGAAATAAACAAAATATTTTATTGATTAAAAATAAAACATAATAATTCCCAATTACTTTTATGAATATATGTATGACGTAATTCTACATTTTTTAAATGAAGATTATTCTTAAATACAAAAAAGTACTATAATCATCATAAAAAAATGATGTCCTGTTTTTAGAAGAAGTTTTTCCTCACACGAACAAAAAAATAATAACAAAAATTATCTTAAAAAAGTAAAAGGGAATATGCAAATGTTTAATTTGCATTTTTACTACCAGCTGTACACCACGGAGTATTTTATATTTTTTATCTGCCTGAATCTGTTGTCTTCATAATTCTTTATATTCTTCCATTATTGTTCATTGTAACAAAATCATACATTTAGTAAATTTCAATTTTACTCATTCATGTTTACATATGAAGACATTCGAGTTCATAAATGTTTGTATACCTCGATATGTGATTCATATATGCTCATAGGTGTTCATATGCGATCATACATGTAAACATTACCTCAATTTTCGTTAATGTACACATATGACAATGGATGGAAATGTATTGACACCTATGCTTACTGTAAATATTACCTAAATTTTCGTTACTGCTCACACATGAACAGATATGGGCCAACATATAAACATGTATGAATCATTGTGTTCATGTGTACTCATGTATGGATCCATATATGTCGATTTTTAACAGGGTAGTATGTTTAATTTATTAATTGTGTTATTTGCTATTTATTAATAATTTTAGTATTTACAATTTTTATATTCTAACATTTTTAATAAATTAAATGGAACTAAAAAAAAATTGCTTAAAAAAATCAAATGTTTTCTAAAAAAAATGTTTATTTTACCATAAAAATAAAAAAGTAAATTAATTTATAAAAAACAAAAAAAAAACAATCATTGGCGGTTCCGGGGTTCAAACCTGGAACCTTCTAAATGCTAGAAAAGCACGATTCCATGCAACCCCTATACGAAATATTAACATCTGTTGTCACTCGTGAAAATTAACTCGTAATTGGCATATTTTTATTATAGACCACTTCTTGTTGATGTAATGAAACATGTGATTCATCTAGACGTTGTTCCATTTATTTTTGCTATTACTGTATTAAGTAATACTGTATTAGCTGATGTAAATAAATTTATCCCCTCTTAAAAGTTAATAAGAGCAGCTCAAAAATTTTTTATTTCAAAATTTTGATGTTGTTCGCGAAAAACATATGTAGTTCAAAAGTATTTATGAAAAAATATTTTTTGTTTTATTTTACACAATAGCACTTTTTAAGGAAAACACATTGTTTAAAAAGTCTTAGAACAACAAATCTACACACAGAGAAATTAAGTGCCAACCGAATCAAAACGTATATTTTAATGGTAACAACTTCTAAATTCAGTTAGTGCAATGATATGTACATTAGATTTTTGAATATTTTGGTTGTTGCAACTAAAATTCAGTTGAATTAACCGAACTTTGTTGTAAATCCTAACGTTAAGTTTTGTCAACCGACTTAGATTCATAATAACCGAATTTCAGTTGATAAATAGCTCTGTGTGTATAAACCATTTTTGAGGTCAAAAGTCAAAATGGCATGGCGGCGGTTTGACCAACAGAATGCCAGTTTTTTTTTTTCAGATTATATTTTCACACCCAGTCCATCAGAAAATGCGCAGGAGCAAGAAAAAAACACAACTTTCCAATTTTCATATAAATTTTTTATGAATGCTCTAATATACATATATACCATGGTTTAATTATACAAGGTTGCTACATGAGTGTTTTTTTTCGGTTGCCCTAGACCATTTTGACAAATACGGAACAATAATATTTGCGAATTTACAAAACGTAATCAGAAAATAAAATTCGGCAGCAATATATATACTTCGAAATTATTTTTATGTTATTTTCAATTCATAACGAGCTTTCATTCCACCTCCGTGTATTTACAAAAATAAAGCAAATCAAACATATTAGCTAGGTTGATACTAGTATTTCGATCTGACTAAAGATCTCATCAGAACCCAACGTTTGAGAAAAGCTAGAGGCTCAATAATAGGCAGAGCTTTTAACAATATTTTTGTTTGAAAACTATGTAAGAGTTTTAAATATTTTGCTTTATTATTGCAAGAACTTAAATTTGTTTTCAATTTAAAAGCTAATATGTAATCTTTAATGAAAGATTATGTGAATCTAATGGTGTACTGAATATTAAGGTCGACCATGTCCATGTTTCTCTAGTTTGAAATGTTATTGTTTTTGGGTAATGTCATAAATAACAGTCCTTGTATGGCAAAGTCTTCTGTCGGGACCTTTTCAAGTTTGTTAACTCTTACTCACAATTTGCCAAAAAAAAAGCCTTAATTTAGAATTATTTGCAATCCTCCCGGCTTTAAATTGTAAAAATTTAAATCTCAAAAAAAAAAATAATTTATACGCGGATTTCGATGAAAACTTTTTTATTTGGTTCGGGATCATGAAAAGTTTTCTTAATAAATGGAAAACTTATAATTTGTTTGTAATAACTGGATAAAATACAGAATAAATTAATTAAAAAGCAGCCGAATGTAATTCATTTCTGGTAAGATACGACCTTCAGAAACATTTTTCTTGTTGCTTGGTTTTTTGTAAACTTTTTTTTAAGAAAATATGTACATTTGCAAAATCGGCATAATTTTCAACGAAATTTTTAAAAAAGTAACTGTTTCCACAGGGCTGTCCCTTCAAAAATTCAATATTTTTTTTAAGAAACACTTCAACCGATGGTTCAATCCCAAATTAATAATATAATTACACAAAAGGTGCGTCTGTTCAAGAAGTGTCAGAAACCACAGGAAAAACTTAATTTCCAATGACTGTAAAACCATCAAATAGGTGGTCTTGAAATAATGTTTCCAAAATAAAATTACAAAACAGTTCATTTGAAATTTTTTTAGTGCAGCCGGGACTCAAACTCTAACACAGTGTAGACATTTGTTCTTTTTTTTACTAAAGGGCTCTTTATAGTTTTAATTTCCTTGTTAAATATCTACCTTTACTATGTGATTAATATTTCTGGATCCAAGAACACCTCCACTCTGAAATTTTTCGTAACTTTAGGAAAGGAACCAATCTTAAACATATATTTTTTTCAGATTTTTAAAAATATTGTTTTTAAAGATATAGCCTCCCGAATTATAGGTCAAAAGATGTGACCTTTGACCTTTCCAAAAAAATATCATGTTGTATATCAAATTAAATGTAATTTAATAACCTTTCAAATGCGACCTTGATGAGTTACCTACCTATAATACTTTTTAAGCAAATTACAATTAAGTAAGTACAACTTTGTAAATTTTGACATTTTTTTACGATTTTCAAGACCACATATTTCCGGATCCAGAAGTACCAGTGCCCTCAAACTGCACTTATTTTAGATCTGTAATAGTCTGTCTTCCTACGATAAATCATAAAATTTGGAGAAGGTAGTGTAAACCCATTGGTTGATTTGACATGGAATTACCCATATTCGAAAAGCACTTTTGGATTTATGATTGCGACAACAATCATAATATGGGCAGCAGAGAAACAAGACGATCGGCGCAAAATCGGCTTCTCGCCGCTGCCGCCGATTTTTTTAAATTTTCAACCGCCGTCGTTTTCGGCTCGCATCGACTTAAAATGTGAGCCGGCTAAAGCGGCAGCCGTCGAATTTTTATTTTCGCCGCCAATTTTTGGATTAGAGCGTAATAGACCAATTTTGTTACCATTTTAATTAGTCGTGTTTGGTTGTAAAACGTCTAAAAAATAACAAAAATTCACAGAAAGAAGAAAAAATTAAAAATAAAGGACAAATGCAAAAAAAATTTGATTGTTAAATGTATGGAAAAAATTAAATCTTCAGAATCGGATTCTAAAGAAGTTTTCGGTGTTTCCAAGGACCAAAATTATTACAGAAGATAATATGAAAACAAAAATTTTAAAGATGACGCCAAAATTAGTGTTAGTTATAGCAGTGGCTCACAATGCTGGAACCACTTTGGGCATTTGGAAATATCAAATAAAAAGTATTAGAAAAGCAAAAATGTTTGCAAAACTTGCTTTGACACTAAAACAAGTTGTGCATATACCTCAAATACTTCTAAAGATGCATGCCAAATGTAAGGGAAAATTCGCGGGTTTTTCTGAAATTGTTTGAATATTAAGACATTATATTTCGGGAACTAGAAGGAACAAAACTGTTAAGCTTTCTAAGAGTATTTGTTTTGTAAAAGGTAACGTTCATACGAATTGTCGTTAAATTTGGGAAAAGTGCTGAAAGCCCATTGGCTGCTTTGACATGCATTGAATATATTATATCAATTTAAAAAAAAAAATTAATTATAATCTGTTTTTTTTTTTTTTGTAAATAAATTTAATGAGTTTTATATTTATATATATGAACTTTTTTTGTTTTATTAACAATTAGCCAACCCAATTTAATTAAATATTTATAATTAATAACTTGTGCATATGCTTAGATATGTCGATTACTAACAAGAAAATAAATCTGATGAAAATATAGCCATATACCACTAGATTTTATGTAAAAATCGTCAAGATACTAACAGTTAAAAAGCCGCATTTTAAGCCGACAATTCATCCGCCGTCGGTTTTTTGAACGTAACGCCGCCGCCGCCGTAGCTAAAGCGGTTTGCGCAGTAGCTAAAGCGGTTCCGCCGCGGCCGCCGAAAATTTAGGAGTTGGGAGAACTTAGAGTATTTTTAATTAATTTTCAATCTTTTTTACATTTTGTATTGAAAAATATCATTTTGGGGGGAGAAATTTCAAGTAATTTTGTTATTTAAAAAATCCTGTTTTTAAGTACACAGAAAAAATTTTGTTCATAAATAGAACGAATTGCTTTCATTGATTTCAATTCTTAATATGTATGAACAAGTTCATGCTACGTATGAACTTTTTTATTTTTTTGTTTAGTATTAAAAACTTAGAAAGCCAGAAGAAAATTGTTTTAATTTATTTATTTTTTTTCTGTGAAATAAAAACGTTTCAAATTTTTCTTTTATAATAAAAAATCGTTATTTATTCTTAATTCTTGTTGTTAAATAAATGCTTTGTGAAAGAAAATAAGAAGCTGTTAACCATTCGGTAATTTAAAAAGATAAAAAATTAAGTGCTTTATGTGCAAAGAAATTTGCACAACAGCGAATAATTTAATAGTACACCTAAAAAGTGTGCATAAATCGAAAACCAATGGTGAATTTTACTGTACTCATGGAAAATGGAAATTTTGTGGAAGCGCTAGCTTTATTGCTGATATAATCCATGATTTTTATTCACGATGTCCTACTTAGAACATCTATTTAGTGCTTCTAAATCAAAAAAAAATATATTAATTCGTCATTACGATATCTCCTCCTCGAGGCAGCATTTCAGTAAAGCGTTTCAAAAACTCATCTTACTATGATCCGAAATCTTGAGTATTTTCTCCTGGGATATAGTGGGATTTAACAAATTTGTAATTTATGTACATTATTTAATTTATTTATTCTCAATTTTTTATATTTAAAAACAATAATAATAAAAATGCAGTTATTATGCATATAAAATCTAAAAAAAACCTTATACTTTAATGGGAAAATAGATAAAAAATATTTTTTGTTATGAAAATTACATAATATAGATAAATTTGGTACATACATATTATAAACATGTTTCGTAATATGTATGAACACATTCATAACTCGAATGAATAGTTTTTTGGAAACTTATTCAGGTTCGGTTTCAGATTATCTATGAACAAGTTCATACTATAAATGAAAAATTTTTGGGAAAAAAATATTATGTTCGATTCATACAGTTTATGAAAAAATTAATTCTGTGAATGATTTTTGTTTTTCTAATGTTAACAGTTATCTGATTTTAACACATGAACAAATTTCAGCTGTACTTGAACTAAATCTCCAACCTAATATTTAGTAATTCGTTATTCTCAAATTTACAAATTTGGCAGATAAATTAAACCATAATTGTTTCCAAAAACAATATGTCTCCTCTTTCAGACTCATTTAAGATTCTTAAAATATTTTATATTCTTAAAATATGCACTCACGAAACTTCTGCTGTAAACATTTGTAGTATTATGATTATATATGATACATTTATTTTATACAGCAGTTTTTTTTTTTTTTAATGAAACAAATTAATATTTTTTTTTCTACATTTGTTGTTAATTTTTACTACATGTTTGGTTCATTTTTTGAAAAACTGCGAATGTTAGTTGAATTTAATGAAGTCGTTCTTTTTTTAAGTAAAATTTCATTTGTTTCAAGTATATTTGCAATGGTTTTTAACTACATAATATTTTAAATGTGCTATATGGGAAATTAAGCGAAATAGAGCCAAATGGAAAAAAAGATACTCCGTATCTATTAAGTAGTTTCTATTAACCTCCCAAATTCCAGGTAATAAATATGGACCTGCCTCTGTTGAGATCCGGAAGGATATTTTAGCAGAAGTTTTCTGTTAATTTAGCTTAAAAATTATGTTGATTTACATAAATTCTTAGTTAGTTGAACTACCGTCAACTAAAATTTAGTTCTTCTAAAATTAAGGTCTTCTAAATTCTCAATTTCAATTAAAATTCTGCTGGGGCAAATTCAAAATACTATTTTTTATTGTCGTAGCTGAATTTTCAACTATTTATACTGTACTTTTTGATGAGTGTACGATACAATATTTGTACTAATATTTTGTATACTATGTTCAATTGAGCTAAAAACCCAGCAAAAACAAATCTTCAACTTTTGCCAGAATATCTACTCACAACATCACTTTTGTTCGCGATGTCCCAAAACTAATTGGTACCTTTTATTTAGTGTTTTTTTGTAAGCGAGATGGTAATTGGTACCAATTATTTGTATATTATTATAAGAGATAATTTATTACTTTTGGGGTATCGCGAATAAGAGTAATATTGCGAGTAAATAGTCTGGTAATGAATTGCAGCCATGTTTTAGCTGGAAAAGAAGAAACCAACAGAAAACCCTCGTCGAAGTTAAAATAAAATTGTACAATCTAGAGTTTTAATGAAATTTGTCACTAAACTAATGAGGTTTTCATCATAAAGGCAATGAAAAATTGTGCAGATTTTATGAAACAACTTCAAAACTTTTATGAATTTTTATGAATAAGTTTATTATTATTTTTAATTAAACTTATTCATTAGGCATATGAAATTTTTATCAATAACATAAAATGTGTCATAAAATTTAATGAAAAACTGCATTAATTTAAGGAAAAAATTCAATGGATGAATTTCAGTGACAGAGATTGCACATAACTAACTAGTTTTCAATTTATTTTTGATCAATGGTGATAATCTTTAACTTCGAGCTCATATATTAATTCTCATTTAGTGGGAAAAACTAGGTTATATGAATGTTTGATGTTTTGCATGTTATTGTCACTTCGTTCAAAACTTGTTCTGATGATGAGAACATAGAAAAATCCCAAAATAGATCTATCAAATAGATCTGGTCGATTAATAAATTTGAAAACAAAAACTCTATAGGTTATTTGTTAGCACAACAACGCAATAAAGCAATATAGAGTATGGCCTCGAGCTTGAATAATATTCGTTTTAAATGAAATTATAACTGGCGTTTTTGTTAAAGAATTATAGTTCAATTAAGCTAAAATATGTATATTATTATCTATTAAATATTATCGAGGGAGTGTCTGAGATTTTTCCGACATTCTTAAGTGTTCGGCTTTTATGTGGCTTTTTCCGAAGATCTTTTTAACATATTTTTTATATATTTAAATAAATGCCAACGGTAACAACCTACATAGGCAATGCTGGTATCAAAATTTTTTTCTCGAGCACATCAAAATTGCGTTCAAAAAAATCTGAATTTCATTAGTTTCAGACATGTTTCCATACAAAATATTTTAACTTTGGCCTTACCTTTTAACCAGTAAACGTGAAATTGGGCCGATAAAAAAATTCATGTTCCATATTTTTTAATTGATATCATGCAAATAATTCACTCAGTGTATCAAAGACGTTCCCGAAAATGTTTTTATTTGTATTCGCTTTCAAAAGACCCTTTCACTACACACATATATAAATTTAGCTATTTACCAACTGAAATTCGATTACTACGGCTCAGATTCAGTTATAATGAATCTCAGTCGGTTAGCACAACTTAACATTAGTTTTCACAAACAAATTACGATTAATTCACCTGAATTTTAGTTGCAACACTCAAAATATTCTGAAATCGATTGTAAATATCCTTGTATTAGCTGAATTAATAAGTTTTTACCATTAATATACACTTTTCAATTCGGTTGGCACTTTATTTCTCAGTGTGTACAGACTTTTATTTTGTGGATATATTTCTATTTAGACTTCAGACTCTTGAATTTTTACATACATGCCCCCTCTACCAGCCGAAAAATGAGTCGGAAAATCAAATTTGTTAAATTTATCAGCCCATGTTTACCACTAAAACATTCGAATATCCACAAATGCTTTGTTTTATTATTACCCGGTCAATAGATGAAGCTGCGTGGCAAATTCTTAGATTCTAGCTTTTCTAGTTTAGGAGATACACCAAACACCCTTATTTTCATAGATAAAGGTTGTTTAAAAAACCGGCATTTGTTAACTATCGCGACTATAGTTCCTTTATGCATAGTTAATGCATACAGTGAATTTTTTTCAATTGCCAATATCCCAATAAACATATTTAAATAAAACACAAAGTCATATGGAATTATTAATTTTTTTGTATTTTTTTAAAAATGTGAAATTGTTGATGCTTATATCATTGAAATGCGGTGTATTTCAAAGAGTTACATATGCGGATCCAGCATTAATATAAGGTGAATAATCATATACCAGAGAGGCCAAAACATTTAATTGTGCACTGTTTCGTATGAATTTATTTGTATCGATTAATGCATCTTAGGTTGAATGGAGGTGGGATCCGTGGATACAATTTAGGCATTATGAGCAAGAAGTTTAAATAATGGGAGCTATCGAATACAACATCGAACAAAATATCAAAAACAACAACTTCGAAGTCATTGTCGATTGTCCTAATTGAGATAGTTGAATGAAAAAAATCAAATGTGAATAATGCACTTTACATTGCTTGCATTGTTTACATTATATACCTTACATTATTTCTGTTATATTCTTTACACTGTTTGCTCTAGTTATATATATTGCATTCTTTACATTAATAAACAATTTATTTTAATTCTTTACAGAGTCCAACGCCACCGCAATATGTTTACTGGCAAAAGAATGATCGTTTAATTAACTACTACGATTCCAGACGTGACATCACAATAGAAACAACACCGGGTCCACGAACGCAAAGTCGTTTAATTATACGAGAGCCACAAATTTCTGATTCAGGAAACTATACGTGTTCGGCTAGTAATACAGAACCAGCTAGTATATATGTGTTTGTATCAAAAGGTAAATAGCAAAGAGTTTTAAAAAAATTTCGGATGCATCTCACACAAAATTTGTTTATTTTTTTGTCTTATAACCCATTTATGACACAACCGAAAACTAGTAGTTGCTGGAAATTTTTTGTTTTTTGTTTATAAATTTTGCATGTAATTTGACAAGTAAATTAATTAATTAATTAATTAGGGTATGAAACCTGCTGGGCTACACAGGATGTACATTGCAGTTATTATACCTATTCTGACATATACATATATAGCCTGGTGGCCTTGGACAATGGTAAAAAACCGTTCTTGCTAGGCTGAACATACTACAAACATCTGCTACTCTGGGCATTCCTGGTGCTTTACCTGGGGCTGCACTTGATGTTATGTTTGACGTGCTGCTCCTGTACCTCCATATACAGGGCGAGGCAATGCAGGCGGTATGCAGGCTCCGGAAGAATGGAACCTGTTGTTGGGAGGCTTTCGGAACTTTGTCCGATGTTCCTAATGCATCTGGTTAAATTGATACCCTGTATCGAACTCGATAGAAGGTAGGAAGTAATTATACCGAGCAGAGAGGACTGGGAAAGCCCAACTGAACTGCTTGGGGATTACTCTGATACCTTCTACACTGATGCGTCTAGTACCTCGAATGGTACTGGATCTGGCTGGTATCGGGGCGACTTAAACAGATATTCATATGCCATGTACAGAATGGCAACAGTTTTTGCTATTTTGTGTGTGGCGAACTGGAAAATGGACAACGGATAGAGGGACATGATTATGTATCAGTAGTAAGAGTGAGGCTGCGGTTAAGGCACTTGAATCTCCGGTCACTTTATCCAGGATTGTTCAGGAGTGTAGGTGCGGACTAAACAGGGTTTCTATGGAGAAAAGTGTCAGTCTTTTATGGATTCCAGGTCATGTGGGTATTCTAGGATGACTCGTCAGCAAAAATTGGTTCGGCTTTGACTCCCACGAGTTCTATGCCACAGCTGGGTATCAGCCTGTCATGGAAGTACATCGGATCAACTCATATATGAAAAATATTTTCATTGAGAGACGGTCAAACAGGGCTGCATGCAGGGGTAAGAGATATTTTGTTAGCAGGCCAGATAGGGATGCGCTTAAGTAGAGTTCACTGTCGTAGACTTAATGGATTGATAACTGGACACAATACTTGTGCTCTTCATATGGCAAGGATGGCATTGTGTGTGTCATGTCTGTAGGATGAGGACACGACGGAACAACATGTCTGTTACTGTCCGGCTTTCTAAAGAGCCAGACAGTGCATTCAGGGCTATGACGTCGTGTTTATGGAATCTGTTCATAAACTTCCCCTGTTTGATTTTCTTTGATTCATTTGGAAGACGTGGAAATTCTAGGCAGGGATTCCTAACTTTTTTATTTTTCTTCTGATTTTAATCTCATCTTTTAACTTTATATCTTTCCTTCTTTGATTAATCTTTTCTGGGTATATATAGTCTAAACGCTATGTATATGCCTTTGCGCTTAACCAACCTTCCTCAACTCAAGCAGTTTTAAGAAACTGCTAGATTTGTAGATTTATTGGAAAGAGATATTTTGTTAATTAGGAATTATTCTTAAAGTCTTTGGCAAACACAATTTAATATCAACAAACTTCAACTTATTTTCTTGTTGTGTTTTTTTGTAATTCTAGGTGATAATATGGCAGCAATATCAAGAAGAAAAACTTCATCAGCTGACCGTATCGCTGCTATATTTATGTACGTTGTGGCACCCTGTGCACTATTAAATACTTTAGGAATACGGTAAGTTAATTTTGCATAATATATTATTTATTATACCTATCTGTCTGAACGTAAGTGTGCCCCGTAGTAGCAGCGTAGTTTTAACAAAAAAAAAAAAATAAAGTTCTAAGAAGGTCAAATAATTCCCGACACAGATTATCACTTATAACTTTTTTTATGTTTAAAAGTACACTCCTTTTCTGGAGCAAGTTATCTTTTAAAAAGTCGTCAGATAATGTGTACAAAATATTAGCGAAATCGGATGATTTGTTTGTTTAAAAATGGACTTTGAACAAAAAGGGAGAGCAAAAAAAAAATAAAATGTGTACAAAACAAACCTTAAATTTCTTTCGAAAAAAAAATTTGCTTAATTGTCCAGAACTCAGAGCAATCAAATGATATTAAGATTATTTTTAAATTATTGATGAAGGCTACAAAACAAGTTCCCAATACGTCACGTTTTTTGAAAATCTCTCCAAGTGGGAGATTGCGAACAAAAATTATGCCTTCTGGATTTGCTTTGGAAGTGCTCGGTAATTAAATAATGCCTTCCAGAACTGCTTCTGAGTAAGCACTATTTTTTTGTTGGGTAAGGACGCAGTTTATAATATTATTATCATATGAAAAGGTTTTTAAGGCGCGTCCATATATAAAACATCTCATTGGATTAATTAACATTTTTTCTCAAAATTTGTTCCAGAGTACACAGAAGAAACTAAAAACGGGTTTTAATTAAAAAATTTATTGAATCAGTTAATATTTTAATTGTTTTTGCACCTATCACGGCAATGATACTATCCATTAAACCTTTTATTAAAATTAAGAAGGAAAAAAGTTATAAATAACTTCTACAAAAAAAAAAAATATGATACTCACAAAAAAGTGTGTGATCTATACGTTGGTATGTGTGTTTTTTGCAATGCTGAGTCTGCTTTTGTGTGTGCTTGTTTTGTTTGTTAACTTCAAATGTATTTGGTATTTTATTCTGAAAGTTTTCTATGTATGCATACAGTGCACAGTGGGATAAATCACAAAATTTGTGGAAATAATTCGGCCATTTGTTAACTTGTGGTCCGATTGCAATGGTCCGAGTGCAATGAAGTTTGGAACATGCATAAAAGACATAAAATGGAGTTTAAGGTTTGATTTTGAACCTTCCAGACCCTTTGGGGCGACAAAATGGCTGCCCAAAGTTGGGTACTTTTTTCATAAAAAATTTTGAGTGTTTGCCATTTTTTTTGTTTCTCATCCGATTTTCAAAAAATTAACATATTAGTAATCTTCTTGTAAAGATGAACAAAAAACATGCTTTAATGTGTGGGTTATCTCCAATAGTTTCCGAGATATTCCGATTTGAAAATGTGAAATTCCAAATTTTGTCCGACTCAGGTCCAAAGTTTTCCGAATATCGGGAGAAAATTGTGACCAATTTTCGTTTTAAAATAACGGTTATTTAGCCAATAAAATTCATGATTGAATAAAAAAAAATTAGTTCAATATCTTGTTTCAGTCAAAAATTACATTAGTTTAAAGTAGAAATTAAAAAAAAAGTAAATTTTGGCGATATTTTCCCCAAAAAGCACCAAACTTCTTATCGCTCCAGACAAATATTTTTCTTCTGAGCATATAAAGTATGTATACTTTTCTGGAAGGTCTTTTTATATAAATGCGAGCGGTGGTAAAAAAATTTTTGATTTGTTAATACTTTTCCCCCCATCCGCTTCCAAAGTTGCCACATTTTTGAGGTAAATATCAACTTTAACTCACAGTTAAAATTTGTGCACGCCTCCAATTGGGTAGTGGAAACCGGTTTTAGATACTCCAACAGATACCTAATGTAGTGTGTAAGTCATTTCCAATCCCCGCTTTAAATGACGACATGGCAGCAAAAAACGAAAAAAATACCATTTTTGGAAATTTTTTTTTTATTTTTAGGAATTGTGGGATTGTTTTCAGAAAATCATAAATTCTGACATTTGTTCCGATTTGTTGACCTTAAAGTCTAGTTAAATCCAAAAAATCATTCGATTATGTCTATTAATAAATATTTTATTGAATAGTGAAAATTTTCATTTAAGCAAAACTGAAATTTTTACCTTCATATTTGGATTACCCAAGTTTTTGTTTTACCAAGATGGCTAAATTCAACCTTTTTTAAAAAAATTGCAATCTACAGGTAATTTTCTTTTCAACGATACCAAACACTGGTATTTTATGTTCATAACTTCTAAACAGAAAATCTTCAAATGTTAGCCCTTATTCATATATTTCTTCTAATGTGTCCTCGTATTCACATCTTACATAATTGGGACAGGTAAACAGGGTTTTATGATGTTCTTCATTAATGATATTAAAGGTTTTGTGGGCCCACCCAAAGATACGTTTTTTATGATTGCTATTTTAAATATACCCTCTCTTTTTATATTTTATGGGCCTTAGTATTTGAAGACCCAGTTACCTGGGTTATGATAGCTAATATTTGTACCTAATATTTGTATATAAATATGAATAGGTTTAGTTTTAAGTTCATAAAAAACTCCTCAATCATGGTAATAACAGTAAATCATGAAGCATTGTGTTTAACTTTGTGGGACAACTCAAAACTACAGAGATTTGAAAAGATTAACGTTGTAGTTGCATCAATTGAATCTTCACATCACACTAAATTGGACACTGCAGAAATATCTAAAATTGACAATTTTATTAAATTATTTGATAAAAAAAAATGCAGTCCGTTTCCGGCTCTATTCTGAAATTTAAAACAAAATATTATAAGTGGATGAATGATAGCCTGGAGATAAATTTTTCTGCTGTTGGTGCACCCTGTAAGCCTTATAATGATTTGTGTGCAAAATCTAAAAAAAAAGAACATCGATTACTCTTTCTACGCATTCAAATACAGAAGTTTCTGACACGTTTAAGGAAATGTTAAAGAAATTACAGTTTTCTAATGTTTCCAAAGAAAGGACTATTAATAAAAAAGTATTGGGTTTTGGCATATGCCCGCATTCGGTTCATGGAACACTTCTTACACATAGCATATGATTTAAAGTAAAAGCATAGCAGGAAATGAAACAAAATCAGTAAGAAACAACGAAGAAATGTCAAAAATGAGGGCAGATGAAAAAAGGAGGATACAAGAAGACTTTAAAAGGCAGACAGGCTTAAACATAGATAAACCACTTGCTAGTTGTGGAAGTACAAACGATGGCAATACAGCAAGAAGGTTTTTTAGAGATTTTGAAATTACTTCAATAATAACAGGAATTGACAAGGAGTTGCTTCGAAAGATCAACATCATGTTAATGGCAATTAATAGAAAACATAAACTAAATTCCTCAAAATTTGGAGTATATACCGACGAAATAACAAAACTTCTATTATCATTATATCCCTGGAAAGAAATGACACCAACAGTTCATAAGGTATTGTGCCATGGAAAAATCATCATTGAATCAAACATTCTTCCTCTAGGTGAACTAACAGAAGAAGCTCAGGAAGCAAGGAATCGATATTTCAAACATGCCCAATTGTTCAGTTCCAGAAAATGTTCAAGGCAATCACAGAACGAAGATATTTCCAATAACCTATTACTGTCTTCCGATCCCGTCCTGTCGTCAATGAGAAAACGATGGATTTCTTATAACACATTGTCATCTGTAAATAATGAAGAATTAAAAGATTTGCTTTATCTGTTAGATATAAATAATGATGTGTCCGATTATTTTGTATTAAATAAAGAAACAACCTAATTTGCTTGTCTTTTTTTTCATTAATGAAGAACATCATAAAACCCTTTTTACCTGACCCAATTATGTAAGATGTGAATACGAGGACACATTAGAAGAAATATATGAATAAGGGCTAACATTTGAAGATTTTCTGTTTAGAAGTTATGAACATAACATACCAGTGTTTGGTATCGCTGAAAAGAAAATTACCTGTAGATTGCAATTTTTTTAAAAAAGGTTGAATTTAGCCATCTTGGTAAAACAAAAACTTGGGTAATCCAAATATGAAGGTAAAAATTTCAGTTTTTGCTTAAATGAAAATTTTCACTATTCAATAAAATATTTATTAATAGACATAATCGAATGATTTTTGGATTTAACTAGACTTTAAGGTCAACAAATCGAAACAAATTTCAGAAATTATGATTTTCTGAAAACAATCCCACAATTCCTACAAATAAAAAAAAAATTCCAAAAATGGGATTTCTTTCGTTTTTTTGCTGCCATGTCGTCATTTAAAGCGGGGATTGGAAATGACTTACGCACAACATTATGTATCTGTTGGAGTATCTAAAACCGGTTTTCACTACCCAATTGGAGGCGTGCACAAATTTTAACTGTGAGTTAAAGTTGATATTTACCTCAAAAATATGGCAACTTTGGAAGCGGATGGGGGGAAAAGTATTTACAAATCAAAATTTTTTTTACCACAACTCGCATTTATATAAAAAGACCTTCCAGAAAAGTATACATACTTTATATGTTCAGAAGAAAAATATTTGTCTGGAGCGATAAAAAGTTTGGTGCTTTTTGGGGAAAATATCGCCAAAATTTACTTTTTTTTTAATTTCTAATTTAAACTAATGTAATTTTTGACTGAAACAAGATATTAAACTAATTTTTTTTTATTCAATCAAGAATTTTATTGGCTAAATAACCGTTATTTTAAAACGAAAATTGGTCCCAATTTTCTCCCGATATTTGAAAAACTTTGGACCTGAGTCGGACAAAATTTGGAATTTCACATTTTCAAATCGGAATATCTCGGAAACTATTGGAGGTAACCCACACATTAAAGCATGTTTTTTGTTCATCTTTACAAGAAGATTACTAATATGTTAATTTTTTGAAAATCGGATGAGAAACAAAAAAATGGCAAACACTCAAAATTTTTTATGAAAAAAGTACCCAACTTTGGGCAGCCATTTTACCGCCCCCAAAGGGTGTGGAAGGTTCAAAATCAAAACTTAAACTCCATTTTATGTCTTTTATGCATGTTCCAAATTTCATTGCAATCGGACCACAAGTTAACAAATGGCCGAATTATTTCCACAAATTTTGTGATTTATCCCACTGTGCAGTGTATGAAAAAATAATATGATAATTGCGTCTAAAATAAAATATGTATTTATATATTTAAAAGTCAATTAAAATGTTAATTGATTCAATTAAATATTTGTTTAGAAACAAATTACATTCAAATCAAATCTTTAATTAGATAAGTTAGGTTGATAATTTTTTCTGTGTACCAAAAAAATGCACTAACTTTCGAAAATTGCAAAATATTTCCATACATAGATGAAGTACACGCCAAAAGAAAATTTTTGATACCGATATTGATATGATTAAAACATACCCATCAAAATCTATTCTGCCAAAGAATTATTCAAATTAAGCATTTTCATCGATGAATTTAACATTGGCTTGTCATAGGAAGTAATCATTCATATAATGCTTCAAAACAACTTCCTAGGAATATTTTATGCCTAAATAACTTCCAAAGAAGTTGTTTAGGCAGAAATCTTCCAAATAATTATTTTTGGAATACTTCCTTTCTATTCATGATGCAAATACCAAATTAGAAGAAATATATTATTTGCTGGGTGCACTGAGAGAATTATCTCCGTGATATAAATGAAGTTTTGTAATAGATCTATGAATTGTCACTGAAACTCGTGCACTGAAACTTTTCATTAAGTTAATGCAGTTTTTCATAAAATTTAATTAAAAATTTCATATAATTTATTAAAAATTTCATAAGCCTAATAAAAATGTTTCATTAGAAGTAGTTTCATTAAAACTATGAAGCTTTTTCCTGAAGTTTAAGAAATGTTTCAATCGCATTGTGAAGAAAACTTCATCAGTTTAGTGAAAAAGTTTCATTAAAACTCGTCCAAGGAATACTCTCTGTGTAGTTTTCCCACTATATTGCGTTTTTTGGTAAAACGCAAACGTATTTACTTAAATGAACTTAGGATTGAAATATGTGAATTTGACATTTATGTACATGACAAAAATCGCAGTACAAAAAACCTAAAAAAATCTATTTGTTACAGAATATCCATGAACAAATGATATTGTCTGGACATACTAATATGTTGTCTTTGGATAACGTACGAAATTGTTTTGAAAAGGTTCCAGTTCATGGGATCACAATGCTAGACACGAAATATTTTGGGAATCATTATCAAACAAACCAAATCAAATAAAAGAAACTTTTTTTCGTGAGTCGGTATAAAGTACAAGAATTTTAAATTTTTTGGAATAATTGAAACTTTAAAGTCCTTTTAAAAGTAACTTTGACGTGATGGTGAACTGCAAGCGCAGTTTAACTATATGTGGTCTCTAGTTTCTCGTACATATTGATTTTACAATGTGCGAGAAAAAAATATAAATTCGGTGCAATTTGCTATTTTTATACTTTGAACAGGTTTTAAAACAGTTTAAAATTTAAAACACACTATTAATAATACAAAAACGTGATTTACTTAAATCAATTTGCCTAAAAAAAATTAGTTTTAATGCAGATGAAATTATTGGATAATTTTTCAAAATGCTTCCAATAATGGAATTTGCGTCAAAAATGCATTTTTTGGACACATAAAACTAATGAAAGTACATTTTTTTTAAAAGAATGTTGTTGTAAGTTTTAAACTGTTTAAAAACCTGTTCAATATTAAAAAATTACAAATCAAATAATGGGTAAGGTTTTTTTTTTAGATCGAGAAAATTGCATTATATAATTTATTTGTATATAAAAACTGTTAATGATTGATTTATCCGTGTTTGAAGGATGAGAGCAATTTCTAATTTGTGTTGTTTTATTGCGTAACTGTGAAAAAGGATAACCATATAAATCGAAAGCCTTTTGATTTAGAAAAATCCGATAACAACTTTCGAAAAAGAGCTCTTTAAAATTAAATATACACTTTTTTTTAATCAAATTTGAAGACCAGTCAATTGCATTTGTGATGTATTATATTTTTAAATGATTTCGAGATGTGAAATGGTTACGTTGTATTTGTCACGCTATGGTACGTTGTGAGAATAAATACGTAATGGAATGTGGAGTACAGTTACTATAATGAACTTTGTATTTATAAATAACAATTCCTACGGTACACATTCATTTCGATTGCAATGAAATTTGGAGCAAGCATAAGTGACGTAATATCGAGCTTCAGATTTAATTTTGAACCTTCCACACCCCCCGGGGTGGCAATATGACCACCGAAAATATGGATTTTTTTGCATATAAAATTTTGAGTGCCCGCCATTTTTTTGTTTGTAATCCGATTTTTAAAACAACATATTTTTAATCTGCTAGTAGATACTAACAAAAAACGTATTCATATGTGTGGGTTATCTTTAATAGTTGCCGAGATATTCCAACTTGAAAATGTGAAATTCCTAATTTGGTCTCACTCAGGTGCAGTTTTTTGCGAATAGTGGAACGAAATCGGGCCAATTTCTTTTTTAAGATATTGGTTATTTAACTACCCAGCAAAAATAAGTGGAACAACTTCTAAATGAATCACTTGTGTCATTACATCAATTAGAAATGATCTGTAATAAAAATATAGCAATTAGCAGTTCTTTTCCACGGGTGACAAGATGTTTTGTATAGAGGTTGCAATGTAGCGTGCTGGCCTAGTAATCAAAATGGTTTAGGGTTCGAATCCCAGAACCGGCAATGACATTTTTTTGTTTTTTTTGTACAATTATTTACTTTTTTTAATTTTTTTTTCGAAAATATTTGATATTTCTAAACTATTTTTTAGTTTAATTTAATTTATTATGAAGTTTAAAGAAAATATAAAAAAATTTCAAACAGATAAATTATTCTTTAAATATTACCTTTGCTACAAACTGATTTTAACATTTATATATTAAATAAACTTAGAAAAGTTAATTCCGTGTATTTTATATGAATATTTTAGAATAATTTTGCTGCAAAATTGTTTTGCTTCGTTCTTCTTTAAATTAATTTTTAATTTTTCTTTAAATATTATATATGTAAGAATGAGAATTGAGAGTTTTATGTTTTATTTTATTTTATTTTATTTTAATTTTATTAATTCAATTCAATAGATTAATTTTAATTTAGTTTAATTATTCACAAAACAATTTTAATTATGTATATATTTTAATAAAAAGTAATGTAGAACATTATGTAAAAGTTAATGATAATACAAAGTAGGATATCGACGGACAACTGCTTAACGACCGACCGATTAAACTGACTTCGAACAACTTAGTGCCGACCGATTGACTCTTAAGTAATTAGCAACTGACATTTAACAACTTCATAGTTGACATATTTCTTCACACCTGACCCTTGCTTTACATATATATATTTAATTAATTTTTTATTAAATCAAATTTTTAAAACATTTCGAAAAAATCCATACAAAGTTGCTTGAAAAAAGCATATATCAAAGCTTTAGAAATATCCATATTGATAGATTCCTACTGAATAAAAATAACTTCATTTATACATGCATGCATTTTTTTGTTTATAGTATGTCATCAAACAAGAATAAGTCTGCTAAAAGTCAACTATCTTGCATATCAAGCGATAGAACTGGGGTAAAGCTTCAGCGTGTCATGACCAAGTTCGTGTGTTCAAATCCCACGCCAGCCACAAGATTTTTCTAAATTAAAAAATAAATAAAAACACGTGAAAAGGAACATACATTTCATTGGTTTCAATTAACATTGATTGTTATTTGAAGGAACAACTTCCTTGCTATGACAAGCCAATGTTAAATTCACTTATGATAATTCCAAATTCGAATAACATCCATTTTAACAGTTGTAGTGTTTCTATTAATTACTCCTTTTTTCACACTATTTTTGCTGGCTAAATAAATTCCAGATTAAATAAAAAAAAAACATTAAATATCTTGTTCCATTCAAAAACTACATTCGTTTAAAGTAGAAAATGAAAAAAAAAAAAATTTTAGGATTTTTTCCGCAAAAAACACCAACAGTTTTTTACCTCCAGATAAATATTTTGCATACTATTCTGTAAGTTCTTTTTATATAAAAGCGAGTTGTGTTAAAAAATGTTTGATTTTTATATACTTTTCCTCCCCAGCCACAACTTTGACCCAGTGTCTCTGCCAAGCCCCGCTTTAAATGTAGACATGGCAGCAAAAAATTTAAAAATACCATTTTTGGAACTGTTATTTTTTTTTATTTTTGGGAATTGTGGGATTTCTTACAGAAAATCATATTGTTGACTTAAAGGTGGATTATATCTATTAATAAATATTTTAATAAATAGTGAAAATTTACATTTTAACAAAAACATAATTTTTTACCTTGCTATCAATATTACCCAGGTTTTTGTTCTACTAAGAGTGCTAAATACGATTCTTTTTAAAAATACCTTCATCTACAGTCGATTTCTTGGCAACGATACCAAAGTGATATGTTTATAACTTCAAGTGATATGTTTATAACTTCTTAACAGGAAATCTTCAAAAGTTACCCCCAACAAAAATATTTCTTATATCTCTTATTTTGAGTATTTGTATTCATTTCTAAACTGTTTTAAATGAAGCAAGATTTATTTTGATAATAGAATTAAAAAATCAAATAGATTTTTGAAGCCAAACTCAAGTTTTTTAACCTAATTTTTCTGAATATTGCACACGTTTCAAGCAAGGCACACCTAAAAAGTATATATTGAAACAAATATGAAAAATTCAGATTCTGATCGGTCGGATCTTAATAGATTGCATACAAACGATAAACTAATTTATAGCAGTAAAATACATCTTTGCATTTTCTTACCAACATAACAATAAATAATATAAAACTTTAGTTTTTTTATATTTTTAAATAATTTTTACAAAAAGTTAAATCGCAAAGGCCAAAAATAGATTTAATCAAATAATTATTCGTCAACTCTGGATAACAATTTTCTAAAAAAAAATTCTTAATAATTAAAGTCAAGATGTTAATTATTTGGTAGTTTCAAACTACTTAATTATCTTAAAATACACAGAATATTATGAATGAATTAAATAAAAAAAATATATATAAAAAATGTATCTCCCCAGACCGGAATCGATCTCACAACCTTCTGATTGCAAATCCAACCACTTACCACCTCAAACTCCATATAAAAAAAAATATATGAAGTTATGAAAAAGCACTTCTTAGGATGTTATTAATTTAGATACCAATTAAATTATATGGCGATGCAAATGCTATTTAAAATAGCTTTAGTTTAACATTTTTGGCAGCTGTTAGTAATAACTTCTATCAAAGCGAAAAATGTTCGTATACTAATGCTTTGGAAGTCAAGTTAAAGAAGTTCTTAAAACACTACTTCTAGTTTATTTTGCTAGGATATGAAAACAAAGACTCATATTAAGCAATATTTGCATAAGAAGTAACTTTTGAATATTTTCCGTTAAGGAGTTATAAACATGGTATTGTTGAAAAATTTATATTTGCCTTAAACAGACCATTTACAAAAGTATGCACACTTTATATGTTCTGAAAGAAAACATTTATCTGGAGGAAAAAATCGCAAAAATTTGATTTTTTTTTTTTTATTTCTACTTTAAACGAATGCGGTTTGTGAGTGGAACAAGATATTGCATAGATTTTTTATTTTTAAACAAGAATTTATCTAGTTAAATAACCAATATTTTAAAAAAGAAGTTGACCCCGATTTCGTCCCTTTTATTTGTAAAAACCTCAACCTGAATATCACGGGAACTATTAGAGATAACCCACACATGGAAGCATGTTTTGAAAATCGTATTAGAAACAAAAAATGGTGTGCACTCAAAATTTTATATGCAAAAAAGTTACCTATGTTGGGTGGTCATATTGCCGCCCCGGGGGTATTTAAGATTTAAAATCAAATCTTAAGCTCGAATTTATTGCGTCACTTATGCCTGTTGTGATATATCATTGATTTTATTTTCACATTTCAATGAACTAAATATAAATGAAATGTTTTAAGCGCATAACTATAGCAAACTTGGCCTTAAATCAGATGACAAAAGGTACATGTGCGTGAAAAGTACTTTAAATGCAATGACAAAATTGGTATTAATAAATTGATACTTTGTTGTATATCGCAATTCAGATTTGTGCACCGATTTCGCTTTCGTGGTTATATTGATTTCTTTAAGAACATGTACGCATTTTATTATTACTATTCGTTTTAGCCTGCTTTACGGTGTAAGAATATTTACCCAATTAATTGCTAACTAAAATATGATAATAAAAAAATTAATAATTCATAAAAATAATTGGTTTCTATAATTATATAATTTTTTATGTTTCGTTCTCTTTCTTTTCAGACGCATATTTCTCACTTAAGACTTTTCTTATTTCTAGAAAATTAAAATGTTAGATTTAAATTTAATCCTACTTAAGTAACAAATTTACAAATTCTAAGACATAATTAAATATACATATTATATAAGTGCTTATATATATTAGGGTGTCACTTATTTGAATAAATTTATTTAAATTATTTTATTAAGTTAAAAAAAAAAAATAAGAAGAAGATATGAGGCACTAAAAGAAATAATGTGGCCCTAACGGATGTCTTCAAACATAATTCTCTAATTCAGTTTTTAAAATTGGTTTCATTTTTAATGAATCGATTTAAAAAAAAAAATATTGAATAATTTTCAACTTTATTTAATAAAATATTAAATTCACATAAATCAAAATATTCAATAAAATCAAAAACGAATCAATAAAAATAATACCAAATTTTTAAGGATTTTTTTAATCGCTTTAATTTAATAAATCCAAAATGTAGTTCACATATTGCTTAATAGATGGACTAAGATTCAAACTGTTTTAACAAGATTTCTCTATACCACATTTCTTTTACCCTAATTTTTAATATTAAAGTCAATAAGGCAGGAATTAATTTATCATAAGCAGGGACAGGAACTTCATGCACTTAAAAATAGGGTTGTATGCGCATATAATATGCATGAAAAATCTTCAAATATGTACTAAAAATTAAAAATATACCCACTTAAATTTTTTTTATCAATTATTTTCATGTTTTTAAACAATTTTAATTAAATTTTAAAGTTAATTTGTATTGTTTAAAATATTGTCTGCACAATTAACACAAAATTCTATTTATATTGAAAAAATGCGCATTTAACAAAACACTAAAAACGGTATCTTTTAAATATTTTCTATTCGTTTAAATCATCGTTTATTATTCGTTTTATTTGTAATAAGCAGGGACCGGAAGTTCAGGCAAATGCCTGTTTTTTTCCTTAAGTCTGAGAACAGTGTAAACAAAATAACTTTGACATTGATTTGTTAATGCATAGTTTTGCATCTTTTGCTTTAAATGCATATTTTTATTACATATTCTTACTTAATTTGCTTAAAATTAAAATGTTAATTGTACATTTTGACTTATTTTTCTTTAAATTCATATTTTCAATGCACAGTTTTTTGCAAAAAGTTCACTTCCACTTGTGCAAGCCCTGTTAAGTGTTTTCTTGAATTTTATATGGAATCTGAAATTAAAAGAAGCAATTTTTGGTGTATCTTTCAATATAAATAATTTAAATGTTGTGCTAAGTATGCAAAACAAATAAAATTTGTATTAAAACTGTTTAAAAACGTGTACTCTAATTAATTTAAAGTGCTTTACTATTCACATTTGCTTTGTTATTTTTCTCCGAAACTATCAAAATACTGGTTCAACTTTTTGGAAGAGAGACGTGGATATGACTTAGTAACCTCAACATGCGCCGATCACAACCGTCGACGTTGAGCGGTCAATTTCTATATTCAAAAAGATTTTGAGCAATTACAATTGTTTTTATTTTAAACGAGCTGAAGATCCTTTATTTATAAATAAATATTCTCTATTTCCAATATTGCGTCTCCACATACGGTGACCTCTTCCGGGAACAATTACTATAATTTAACTATTAAAATTTTCTTGTACCAATTAAGAATGTATATAAGTTTTTAATTGTTAAAACAAAATTTTATTATACTTTTATACTTCTATAAGTTTTTAGTTACTTATTTCATTAGTTTTTAATTCTTAAACAAAATTTTATTAATCAATTTATAAGAATTGTTCCCTGATCCCAATGTGGAGACGAAATATTGAAAATAAATAATTATAATTTATAACAAATGGATCTCAAACTCGTTTAAAGGAAACAAATTTAAAAAAAATATAAAGTATAGAAATTGTACTTGGCATAAATTAAAAACTCCTCTGTTAGACCAAAATTACTCTACAGAAAATTTAAAAACTTGAACAGCTGTTAGGGAACTGCACATCCACTTCAAAATTAGTTCACTTATTTTTTTCTCATATTCAGCTCTTTATTCTTATTGAATTCCATCAACCAATTCGAAAAAGTGCCGTAATCGGGAATATTACCTAAATGTATTTTTAGAAAACAATGCGACTGAATTTAACTTACATTTTTTTTTTGCTATATTTTATGTTGTTTTTCTTTTCAATAAAACTTCAAAAAATTGTAAGTGCATATTTTTTTAATTTTAAGTGCATATTTGAATATTTTTCGTGCATATATTTCATATTTTAAAGTACATTAACATCCTGTCCCTGGTAATAATCTTGCCTGTAGTTTTTCATTTCATAAAGTTATGATGAATACAAAATGTAAAATTTGTTCAAAAGCATTCTTTATTTTAGCGAGGCTGATAGATATATTTCGATCTGGCAAAAGATCTCATGAGAACCCGAAGTTCTATGTTATGATTTATTTAAAAGATTTAAATAAACTGTATAATTTCTTTTCCATTTAATCTATTGTAAAAAACAATAATAAGTGTCACACTAATATGTATATCAGTAAGTATTATTTAGCAAAATATTGTAATTAGTCTTTAAATAAGTAACACTGAAAAAAAAAACATGTTTTTAATGTAAATTATTAATATTATTATTAGCATATTAAGTGTCAAAAATCACTATAAATCTAATGAAAATTACATAAATATATCTGATAATTAAAAATTACATACAAATACAAATTTAGTTATAAATATTGAAAATTAATTGAATTTAAATTGAGTTTTTCGTTTAAATATGTACAGTCAGTCCTAAATATCAAAACACAATCGGTAATATATTTGTAATATTATTTATTTATCTAGAACTAAATGAATTTTATACATACAAAAACATACATAAAAACAAATTAAAATATTAAAATTTCCATTGTGTAAAATTTCAATTGAACATATTTGTACAGAATCGTTTGTTAAGTTTTTCATTTCTTGCATTATGCGTCGTATACTTTATTGAGGTTATGAAAATCTAATTGTGTAAAGAATATAATTTGTTAACAATTATTACAAGTAATATCTATTTAAAAATTTAAATTTTTAATAAGAACAAATTTAAAAAAAACAAAAAAAAAACATTGTGACATTAGTAAAAATAATAGTACATACAGACAGACAAATTAAATTAAATTATCCGAACACAATGAATTGCTGTTATATTTATTGTAATCTGCAAAACACCCACAAAATAAGTAAAATGTAATGCAAATTACTTACTATTACTTGCATATTTTAAATGAAACAAATGACGTAAAATCTTAAAATGCATCTGTAACGAAAAGATTATTATATATTAAATTTAGTTACTGATGTATGGAAATCATAAATAAAGTAATTAAAATATGTATGTACATTAAATAAAGTGAAGTTTGAAAATAGTTACAAAATGTTTATATTATTTATTACAATCATTTAATAGGCTCCACTGGATCTGTTGTCAAGTTTTTGGAAAATATAATTTGATACTAAAAATCCGCTTCTTGATGTTTTTGAGTTTGACGGAAAGAACCAAATTGTTCAATTGGCAATTAGCGTTCAACAGTTTTAATAAGTCATAGACAGGGCCGTCAAGCTTGACGATTTGTCTTCATTTTGATGATTTTTGAAGTGAAAAATGATCAAATGACAATTGACGATTTTACTAAATTTATTTTATGGAAAATGACGATTTTTAAAAATTTCCAAATATTTATCGATTTTTTAATTTTTTTCTCTTTATTTTACTAACTGTAGTGAACCGATTTTAAGAAAATTAAATCTCAAATTGAACAAAAAGTATTTATTTACCGATAAACTTTATAATTTGTAAAGACTTATTTTAATTTTATTTAAAAAATAACGATAACCGAAGGCATTTTTTACATATTTAAGGAAGTTAAATCCAAAAATGTTATCTTATTAAATTGTTTAAATCATTTAGATTTAAAACCACTGATGAAAGATTGATTTTCCAAGTCTTTGATTATAGATAAATCAATATTTTTCTTGAATGCCATTTTTTGTATGCCCAAATTATGTAAAACCAAATAACGAAGAAGAAAATTAAAAAATTTATATTGTGTGATGAAATTTTGCAGATTTTAAAATAGGTCGGTGATAGAATCACATAATGAGTATTGGCAGTTATGTTCTTAAGGCCAGAAGGCGTTTGTACAGGAGCGGATAATAAAGGACATTCAAATTGTGAAATAGTTACAAATAAAATGAAATAATTTTAAGTAAGCCTTTCGCCCTTTTTTTTGTGAAATATAAGGACTTTTGGGAATGATTTCTCATTCTCAAAAAGAACACTTTATTTCTGAACTCTCTCACTTCAGAAAAATGCTTGCCGGAATTACTTGAAACTTACAGTAAGTGTTGGCCTATAAGATATAAGAACTTCATGGAACCACTTTTTTAATGTTTTATATAAGTGGACGAAGTAGGCGAGGTCAAACTTTTAGAAGTGATCATTTTAGAAGAAAACTATGTTAATATTTTAATTTACTGTGCTTAACTGGAATATTGAAAAATTTTGCAATAAATCATTATCGATAGACTTTTCTACGTGTTATCGACTAGTTTTTTTTTAAATTTCAGAACTTTTTCTGAAATTTTCCAATAAAAAACAAAAAAATGATTTTTCGCAAAACATGACCCTTTTTTATATTTTTACAAAAAAGATAGTACGTTTTCTAATCGATATGCAAATTTTCAGAAATTTTCGTTTTCGAAATATTTTATTTTGAATTTGTATCGCACAGTGTAGTCAATCACATAACGAGTGACCAAAAATAGAAGGAGTTGTCGTACGTAAGTAAAATTTGGTACATGAGTACATATTGTTTGAACAAGTAAAAATACAAAATTTTTTCAAAATCGCAGCAAGCACCCGCCTACCTATCATATATCCTAAAAGCTAAAAATGCAATACTAGCTACAGATATAATTGGAATCTGACGATAATTAATATATATCTTATATATGCAGCTAGAATTGTATATGTAAAATTTTGTATATTTCCGAGCAAGGATACGGCAAGTTTCAAAATGCCCTTGAACTAAAAAATTACATAAAATAAAGAAAAATGTTTTTAATGTTACGAAAATAGGTTTATATAATAAGGATGTCATTCAAAATAAGTGTGCCGATTTTTATTCAATTCAAAGTTCAAAGGCCACGCCCGCCCTTGATATATCCTGGAACCTAATTTTAAGTAAACCATTTTCACAGCTTGTCTTATAATAAATTTTGTGCAATTTCAAAAAAAATCCAAGACCAACCATGTGTAAAGAGCCTACTTTAAGTACAAAACTGATAATAATATTGTCAAAAAAGTAATAGTAGATTTTCAGAAAAATTAAATTTTTTTTGTTTTTTATATTTAATTCTATATTGGAGATAGACGCTTGGAATTTATTACAAATCAGCACACTTATATTGAAAGACATGTTTATTACCTATTTTCGTAACATTAACCATATTTTTTAAGATTTTATATAATATTTTATTTCAGGGACATTTTGGAGCATTCCGTATCCTTGTTGGGAAATATATAAAATTTTACATATACAATTTTAGCTGCATATATAAGAAATATACAAATTTTTGTCACATTCCAATAATGTCGTTAACTTTTGTTACAATTTTCGCTTTCAGGAAATATGACAGGTAGGCGTGTCCTTGCTGATATTGTATTTGGACAACATTTTGTATTTTTACATGTTTAAGCAATATATACTCGTGTACCAAATTTCACTTACGTACGGCAATTTCTTCTATTTTTGGTCATTCGTTATATGATTGACGACACTCTGAGACACAAATTCAAAATTTAATATTTCGAAAACAAACTAAAACACCTATCTGAAAATTAAAATACGTACGATCTTTCGTTTAAAAATATAAGAAAGGGACGTGTTTTGAGATATAACGATTTTTGTTAGAAAATTACAGATTTTTATTAAAAAATTTCAGACAAAGTTTTTAAATTGTAAAACAACAGATGTTACCGGTCGATAGCCCAAAGAAAAGTCTATCGATAATTATTTATTTCACAACAGTCAACGTTCCAGCTAAGCACAGTAAATTAAAATATTAACATATTTTTTCTTAAAAATTGTCACTTTTTCGAAGTTTTACCCCGCCTACTTTGCCCACTTACTTGAAAAATTAAAAAAGTTATTTGTTTATTTAATAACTATATAATAATAAATTATTATATAGTTATGATTTTTTTGAGCACTAGATGCTTGGGCCATTAGCTCATATTTTTACAATGCTTAATTATTAGGATTAGAGATATTATTATAATTAGTACTATTTATATATTTACAAATATGTTTACAAAGTATATAATATGTATATACATTTTTTTTAAAATATATATATTTTTTTTTTTTTTAATCTATTTCTACGAGAAAATTCATAATTTTAAACATTTTAAACAAAATTGTTATTTATTTTTTTTTTGGTGTGTTAAATTTTATTAAACATAAAAACTAATAGAAAATTTAATTGAAAAGGTCGATATATATTAAAAAGCAAATTAAATATATTTAATTCTTTTAAAAGTTTTGAAAGTTTGTTAATGTTGTCTTTCGAAACATCAGAAAGTAAGTTAGAAAGACAGAAATTATGTTTAGTGCAAATGGATTTAATAAAAATTACATTGAGTGCAGGCTTTTTTTCCATAAGATGCTGGTGCGTTAGTCGTATGACCTAATCTCATCCTAATACATTTCTTGTAGCGTTAGGTGGGTATAAAGGTGGCTTTCCATCTGGATTAAACTGTTTGTAGAAATGAGTGCAGTTATCCCAAAAAATTTTTTGATTGTTATTGAAGAAGTTACCGATTGCTGAGTATATTGATTTTTTATTTTGAGTTGAGGTCATTATAAGGGGTAGTTTTAGAGCTTCTTTAGCAACTTTGTCTGATGTTACATTACCTTTGATGTTTGAGTGACCTGGTATCCACATAAGTTTTATTTTATTTGAAAATCTAATTAGATTATCCCTAATTTGGCTGACAATATCGTCTGTGTTTGAAAAGTTTTGTATTGCTGTAACGCATGATTTAGAGTCTGTGCAAATGATGTGTTTTAATCTTTGTTTTTTGCCCATAAAATTGCATTTAATATCGCTTGTGCTTCTGCATAAAATATTGAGTTGTTCTGGTTTATTATGCCATATTCGATTGTATTGTAGTTGTTGTCAATCAAAGCAAATTAAACTCCTATGTGGTATTTAGAGCCGTCGGTATAGCAAAACTTCCATTTATTTTTGATATATTGTTCCTTCAACTCTTGAAATTGAGCAATGTATGTCTCAGGTGATGTTGTTTGTTTTGGATACGTCATAAGTGAATCTACAATACTCTATTCAGTTAGTAGCCATGGTGGACTCAGACAATTAAATTTTTTCTTTGGTGTAGGGTCGATATCAAGTATGCGCACGTATTCATTCATTCGTTGGACGGCTGATTTTATTTTTTGTTGCAAGAAGTTTTAGGGTTAAATTGGAGAATTCTTTTTCAGTTGGTAGAAGTAGTCTTGTAATTAATTTTGCTGTGTTTATCTCGATGAGATTGTCGAGGGAAATTAGCCCAGTTTCTGTAAGTAAATTTTTTATTGGTGTTGATCTGAACGCCCCAACTGCAAATCTTGCGGCTGAGTGGTATGTGGATTGAATTTTATTTAATTCTACTTTTGCAGCGTATCCATAAATTGGAAGGCCGTATTCTATTTTTGACACAAGTAATGATTTAATGATATTAACTGTGGTTATTGGGTGTGAATTGCAATTTAGACTTGAAATACACTTCATAAGATTTAGTCTTTTTTCCAGTGCTTTTTTAAGGTAAGATATATGTTCTTTCCATCTATATTTTGAATCAAAAACCAAGCCTAATATTTTCATTTCATCTACAAGATTAATTGTGTGCGATTGTATGTTTATTTTAGGTTTAGTACATTGGATTTTGCGACAAAAGTGAATAGCTTTAGTTTTATTTTGGCACCGTATTTATCACACTAATTTTTCAACTCTACAAACAAGTTGTCAATTTTAACTTGATCTATTGACTGGTTGTGTTTTATAATAATGCATAAATCATCTGCATACATACAGTGATTAAATGTGGGGTGTTTAAGTAAGATAGAATTAATTTTTTCGTATGCAATTTGGAATAGTAAGACCGAAATGGGTGACCCCTGTGGTATGCCATTTTCAAGTGGAAAAACGGGAGAAAATGAATTGTTTACTTTTACTCTAAATTTTCTATTGGTTAAAAAAGCAAAAATAAATTTCAGCATTTTAAAACCAATTCGCCATTCTTTTAGCTGAGTGATTATGCCGTGGATTCCAATTCTGTCAAATGCCTTTTCAAAGTCCATTGACAGAATTGTTAAATGGTTACCGCTGGACAAACCTTTAGTAACTTGTTGATCTAAAAAAAGAAGTGCATCGCTAGTGCCTTTACGCTGTTTAAAGGCTACTTGTTTTGTGTGAATTAATTTGTTTTTTTGTAGAAACCAAGCTAGTCTTTTGGCAATTAATTTTTCTAGTAACTTACTCATGCAGGAAAGCAAAGATATTGGTATATAACCCAGTAGTTTGTTTCTTTCTTTTCCAGGCTTTGGAAGTGGTGTAATAGTCGATATTTTCCAATCTTGTGGTATGCCACCAGCAGCGGCGTACCCAGGATTTTGTTTCGGGGGGGCCCAATTTTGATTTTTCTTATTTAATTTTTTTTTTGTTTGAAAAGCATATAATTTTTTACATACCAGAGCCTATATTAAATATTTTGTATCTGTTAAATAAGTTTTGAATGGGAAAGTTACCATTGACGTTGTACCCAGTTATGATAGAAATTTTGAGCAAAATGTTTATGTTTTGACATGTCTTTGTTATTGTTTTTTTATATCTACAAACAAATTTTTTTTTTTTTTTTTGAAATATTAAACAAATTGATGTATCAATTAAATAATTTTATTTTGATTTTTAAAGTGAGCTATCATATTAATGGAGATCCTTATATACTATTAACAAAACTCTTAAAAGTTAATTCGACGATTTTTTTTCATAAAAGTGTCAATGATTTTGTCAGGTTCAACCTTTTCTCGATACACTGATGCAAGAGCTAGAGCACCAAGTCTAGCTTCACCCATAGAATTCCTTAAATATGTTTTCACTCTTTTTAGGGTGGAAAACTTCTCTCCGCGGATGCAGTTGTAACAGGAATTACTATCAGTAAATGTAAAAACATGTAAACGTTTGGAAAAAGCTCCTTGTTGCAATCTTGAATAGCATCTAGCAGATTTGATGATCTTTCTTTTTTATTTTTCCAGTTGTGTTTCCATAGATCAATTTCATTTAATATAACATTAGTTTGATCTTTTAAATCAATTTTATAAAATTCTATAATGTTATTAAATTCTTTTTATGGGGCATTAACGACTTCACTTGGTACAATGTTATAAAATTTTTAACAACACTTTCATGCCCAGTAAATCTATCTTTCATACTTGCTATAACTTCTTCTAAATATGGAATAAACAACACTGCTCTATAGTAACCCTTTGGGTCAGCTGCTTTTAAATTTGATCGGTATTTCTGTTTTCCAACTCGTCTTGGTAGTTGTGGCTCAATACCATACGCTGCACAGTGAGACAGCCCTATAGTAACCGACAAAAAATGGTTTTTTGGCGTGTCGTCCAATTTGGATGAAAGTATATTAACAGATATATGAGTAACAATTCCCTGAATTTTCAGCCTCATAACTTCATTACTTTTTGGTCTAGAGCAAGTCATAGTTGAGGTATGCCAACGCGCTTGAAATATGTTAGTTTAATATGTAATATTCAAAAGCTTATTAATTAAAAAATACATAATAAATAAACCTTTGAAGTATTTTTTTAATTAATTCAGTTGTTGTAGAATGAGTAGATGAAAAAATAAATTAAAAAAAAAAAACAAAAAAAATGCTTAACAACAGAACTGTGGTGTAAAAATTGAACATTTTGAATTTTCAATAGCAAATATAGAGCAGCCCCTCGCCCTAGGTGCAGACTTATATCAAATGAAAGATTGAAGTCTCAGCTTTCATTTAAAGTAAAAGACATATATCAAAAGTTTGCAAAAGTACTTTAAACATAAAAAAAACTACAAAAAATACGCAACGCGCATATTCTGTCGCTATACGTATGTTAGCATGCAATAGCATTTTTACAAATCATTCTCATTCTCATTCACGGCAGCAAAATGGTATCTGAGGCTATATTGCCAATAGGTTTGTTTGCAATTTTTATTTTTGAAAGTATTTTTTTAAATTTTATTTAATATTAACTTTTTTTTTGCTACAGGAATGTTATCCGAAGAGGCGCAAGAAGCAATGAATAAGGAGTATAGAAACTGTAGGCTATTCCATTCTCGTAAAAATTCACGTATTTCTACGAATGAAGATGTAATGCACTATTTGCAAATATCATCAGATCCTTATATTAATTCATTTAGAATGAATTCATTTAGAAAAGTTATACCTAAAGTATTACGGACAATACGGCATTTTACAAATTTCGATTGTATGGGAGGTGGGCGTAAAAGTGGGCGAATTTTCTTAATTTTTTTTTTAAAAACTGGAATTGTTTCAAAAATAACCTGTGCAAAATTTCAGAGCTCTACAATGACTTCTTGTATTTCATGCCGGCGTTGTCTCACTGTGCGCCGTTACCATATTAATGGTCTCAGTATAAATTAAAAAGAATTCTTCTTCGGCATTTGTTCGCATTGTGCTTAACATGTCAATTACTACATGGATGTGATCGTACGCCTTAATAATATCTAAATTGACAGACTGCAAGAATTTGGACAAGTTATGAGTGATATTTAAAATTTTATTGCAAATTGCGACATCCAGAATAAATTCGAATTTACATATTCGGTTGTGTAAACTTTTTCCAGTATTACAGCATACTTACAGTATGCCTTTTTAGTACTTACCATTTGACAGCTTCGTTAGTGTTGCAATCAAAAATATATATTCTCAATTAATAATAATTCACATTTTCATTGTATTCAAAAACAAGGTTTATATAACATAATACACCCAACTCTATTATTTTTTTATACATTATGTAAACTCAAAAAATATTATAAATTCATTTATTACATACTTACCAAAACAAAAATAAAAAATCGAAAATATTTCGGGGGGGGGGGCTTTGGCCCCCAGGGCCCCCCCTGGGTACGCCACTGGCCACCAGTATCAAAAATGTTATTAAACAATGTTAACATTACTTTTTTACTTACAATTGGCATGTTTTTTAACATCGGGTAGTTAATTTTATCGAAGCCAGCAGTCTTACCTTTTAAGGAATCTAGTGCCGAGTTCATTTCCATTATTGAAAAATGGGAGTCTATAAATTTAGCTAAAGAGATAGGTGTGTAATTACACGAAATATTTATGGAACTTTTGCTGTTTATAAAAGATTGGCTTAAATTTGAGTCACTAGATTGAAACCACCATTCCTTACCAAAAAGTATTGCTATTTCTTCTGATTGAGTATAAGATTTGTTTTGATGTTCTATATATCGTATTCCCTGAGTGTTATGTTTTCCGTAAAGTTTGTTTACGTTACGCCATATTGCTTGCATAGATGAGCTTGGACTTATTTCAGATGTAAATTCGTAAAAGCTGTCTTTTTTTTGCGTTTTTTTTGCATGTTTTTTAAATAAAGCGTTAGCTCTGCGATATTCGATTTTGTTTTCTAGAGAGGGATTATTCTTAAAAATATGCCATGTCATTTGTTTATTGTTTCTTAATATAACTAAGTTAGTGTTCCACCAGTGTACTGTTTTACGTTTTATATTGTTAACATTTTTGGGAATTGATTCATTGGCTGAGGCTAATATGACCTTTTTAGCGATGGTGCATCCCTGTGGTTGTTTTTTGTAATATTTAAGTTTTTAATTTTAGAGTTTATTAAATTTTTGAATTTTGGCCAGTTTGCTTTATCGGTTTTAAATCTAAGATGTCTAATTGATGTATTATGATTGTCGGAGTTTTTGTTGTAGGTAATGTATATGGGATAGTGGTCACTACCATGGAGTTGAGAAGCAATTTGCCATGTTATAAAGGGGTACAAGATTGCAGAAGCAAAGGATATATCCACGTGTGTAAACGTTGATCGTGTGGAATAGTGTGTAGGTTTGGCGTTGTTTAAAATTATAAGGTTTGATTGCTGGTAAAATTGTTCTATTAATTTGCCACGTATGTCAGTATTGACTGAGCCCCAGATGGTATTGTGGGCGTTAAGATACCCTAGAATTAGAGTTGTCGAGTCAATGTGACTGCATAAAGCATTAAGGTCAGATTTTGTAATGTTTTGAGATGGTGGTATATAAACGGAAATTATATTCATTTAGATTTCAGCTTCGATTTTACTCCAACTGAGTATTTGTATTTGGAAAATAAGACGAATGTTGAAGAGATTTTTTAACCAGTATAGCTGCACCCCCTTTAGCGCGAGTGAAATTGCTATTTTTGCATAAAATTTGTAGTTGCCGATGTTCATTGAGTTGTTTTTTAGGTGTGTTTCTTGCAAAGCTAACACATCTGGTGACCTATTATTTATGAGAAGTTGAAGTTCGTGTAAGTTATTAAGGTATCCGTTCATATTCCATTGTAGAATACTCAGGACCATAAGAATAAAATTAAAAAAGGTGATCACCAGTGAAACACAAATGTGAATCAATGTGAAGCTTAGCATGTATCCATATTGCTTGCTGGGTTAACGGAAATTATATTCATTTAGATTTCAGCTTCGATTTTTACTCCAACTGAGTATTTGTATTTGGAAAATAAGACGAATGTTGAAGAGATTTTTTAACCAGTATAGCTGCACCCCCTTTAGCGCGAGTGAAATTGCTATTTTTGCATAAAATTTGTAGTTGCCGATGTTCATTGAGTTGTTTTTTAGGTGTGTTTCTTGCAAAGCTAACACATCTGGTGACCTATTATTTATGAGAAGTTGAAGTTCGTGTAAGTTATTAAGGTATCCGTTCATATTCCATTGTAGAATACTCAGGACCATAAGAATAAAATTGTAAAAGGTGATCACCAGTGAAACACAAATGTGAATCAATGTGAAGCTTAGCATGTATCCATATTGCTTGCTGGGTTAATTGCTTTTTCGTTTTGATTATTGTTGTATTTTTTGTTATCATCTATGTTTTGTTTGTTTTGTTCTTTGTTAAAGTTAAGTGAATATTTTTTTAAAGAAAGTTCTGTTGCTGATTTAAGAGTGTTAATTTTTTCTAAAATATTTGTTGTATTTATGTTGTTGTTTTTGTTGTTTGTAATATCATTTGAGTTGTTATTGTTTTGTGATGATGTTTCTGTTGATTTTGTTTCATTTAATTGTTGTTTTAGTTGGGATATTCTTTTTTTGCGTTTTTCAATTGCTTCTTCTAATTTTTCTGATGGAATGTCGTTCGATGTTGTTGTTATATTTGATTCGTTTGCTTTTTGTATAGCTTCATTAAATGTGCAGTTGTTAGTAATTTTAATTTTAATAATTTGTTGTCTTTTCTTTATACTTGGGCAATCTTTGTTGAGAGCACGGTGTTCATGTTTGCAATTAATGCACTCTACTTTTGTGCATGGTTTCGGGTCATGAGTACCCAATGAACAAACTTCGCATTTTGGTTTTGTATGGCCTAATTTAAAACAGTTTTTGCATGTAATGGTTGGGGTATATAGGGGTTTACTTTGCAGTTAAGGAATCCTATTCTTATCTCTGATGGAACTGTGTAGCGATCAAAAGACAAGATATGCAAACAGGTATTTATAAGTTGGCCTTCTACGTATTTGGTGACTTTTTGGCATTCTAAAACTCTTTGGTATTGTAGAACTTCTTTTATTTCTGTCTCTGAAAGATTTTTTAATAATGGTGCGAAAACTACTCCTTTGGTGGTGTTAAGTGTAGTTACTTTGCATACTCCAATCAATTCTTTAGTTTTTAAAAATTTATTTGTTTGGAAAGTATTTTTTGTCAATATCAATAAATCACCATCACGTGTAAACGAAGTTTTTTCTAGTTTTTCTGTTGTTACTGCTTCTAGCGCTTTTGATAGCAAAAAAATGTTGTAATCTCTTAAAGGTTTATTGTCTTTTGTATCACTTTTGATTAAGATGTATTTTGGAGTGTAATTTTTTTATTTTTGAGTATTGTCAAGTTTGGGAAAATCGTATTGGTTATTCATATCTTGTTGGCACCTATTTTCCGTTTTCGAACGGGGTCTGGATCTGGGTCCAGGGAGACAAAATAATTGCCCCGGGTTTTGGGGTCATTTTAAAGATTGGTACTAACTATATGTAATATAAATTTATTTTTATGAGTGAAACAGATGAAAGAAGAATGTATGTATGTATGTGAGAAATGTTCAAAGAGCACACAAATAATATGATTGACTGATTTTTTTACAACACGTCTTTATTCAATGAGCGCACTTTTTGTACTGTTAAAAAAGTTGTTCCATGAAATTCTTATATAGTTTCAAATAAATGCGAAAAATGTTTTTCTGAATTATGATAGTTCAGAAATAATGCGTCATCTGTGTTATATTGTGCATCTTTTGCACACAATTCAAAAATACTTGGTTTGTATCGTCATTACCACTGAAAGCTAATAAAATGCAAATCAAGATCTTAACTTTGTTGCATTGTGCACAAATGGCAATCGTGAATACCCTTGTCAATATTTAAAAAACTAGCTGCCGTTAGAAGTGTTACCTAGCAAAACCCGGTAACGAATTTGGGATTAAGAAATTAAGGTAGGTAACTAATTACTTTTCTATTAAAAACCCTATTATTTTAACAAGTTTCACATCGAGGCAACTTATTTTATATAATTAAACATTAACATTTTTAAAATTTATCTGATATATTATCGTCTTTACTTGAAAGAAGTATTAAAAAAAGTGCAAATCTCAAAATTGACTTAAAACTACAATTTTTTGGAAGCCCAATTGAAATTGATTAGATCTGATCAAAGCTAACTAGATATGATTGAATATAATTAGGTCAGGGCAGATGTGATGTAAAATGTAAATTAAAATTAAATGTAAAAATGTAAACTAAAATTGAGTTTACACTTGCCCAAATAAAAAGATGTATGTGGGGCGTCATCGAATTATATTAAATTATAAATAAATTAGATATGCGATGAGATCAAATTTTACATCAAAAATTATCTAAAATACATCAAATTGTGTCGAATTCGATACAATTAAATCGAATTAGATCTAATTTTATACAATTAAATACAACTTTGTACAATTTAATGTATATTAGATACAATTTCATCCCAATTTTCTCCCCATACAAATTTTTGTGTATTATATATAATTGTATCGAATTAGATATAATTTAATATTATTAGATAAAACCCTGGTAAATAAGAAGTACAATATAATTATATATCATTTAATAAGATCCCATATATAAACACATACAAATTAATCCGAAAAATTGGTTATCTACCTGTAATAT
Organism: Delia radicum; assembly: GCA_021234595.1. Classification (NCBI taxonomy): domain Eukaryota; kingdom Metazoa; phylum Arthropoda; class Insecta; order Diptera; family Anthomyiidae; genus Delia; species Delia radicum. Next base: position 72,737,665 of record CM037855.1, on the reverse strand, counting down.
AGTATATAGTAGGTATAATTTTTGCAACTTGAAGTTATGCTTAAAAGTATTTAAGTTGAAAATTTAAATTTCCAGCAAAAAACAATTTTAAAGACCCAAATTTATTTAAATGTAACATAATGAAATGTTTTAAAAGAAATTTATTGTTTCAAAAATGTAATTAAGTGCTTTTTTTTTACAAAATGTACCCATTTTTGTATTTGAAATTATAAAAATTAAATCACTTGAAAATGATTTCGTTATAGAATCTGATTTAATTTGATACTAAACTTTATCAAAATATCTATGAGATTACATATAAAGCTATATAAAATTATAAGGAAACTATTTTCAGTATGACATCAATAAGACTTAGCATTGGACCATATATAATCATATCGAGCACTACATATATATGGATTATTATGGTATGGCTTATGTAGTTATATATGGAGCAATATTTGGAGAGATATAAAAATCTCAAGAACCATATAAAAAATTCTCACAATAAAATTGATCAGATGTAATTGTATATAATGATATAACCTGTAATGTGACTCCATTCAAAGTCAGATATGACTCAATAAATCAGATATGACTTAATACGTATTTATTAAATATAACTATTTTTACCCGGGAAGTTGATGCAAACAGTTCCTGGTGTTTCTGAAAAATTATATCAAATAATATCTGATTTCATAAACTAATATACATGACCAATATTATTTCTACATGACCAATATTATTGAAACCGTGGAGCCAAAAAATCATGGCTCTATTTAACAATTCAACTCCGAACAGGGTTTTTTTTTTGAGAAAAATTAGCTTTTATTAGATTTTTTCACTACTAAAATGCACAAATCTTTTTATTTCGGCTGTATGAGCTCTTAGCATATCAAAAAGATTTATGTTGCAAGAGAGGATCAATGTTTTTATATTTTCTCTTTCGCAAGTGAGGGCCCACAGGAGGTAGAGTCGTTCTTGTGAACAGAAATCATAAGTTTTTTAAGTTAACTAACTAAGAAATCTCAACTTCGAAATTATATAATTATATCTAAAATCACGTAGAAAATGTTGTTCATATGGTACTAACTTTTTTACTTGGGTTACTAAAATATAGTTTTTAAAATGTTCCTTAAAATAAATAAAATTGCGTAATAATACAAATTTCCTCTGAAAACCGGCTAAAAATGGCATGTTTTGACCTTCCGTCTTCCGATTTCAATTAAATTTCGCATTTAGAAACTCTATAGAGGTAGTTAAAGTTTGACGTTTTTTAGTTCTCAAATTTCGAAAAATCCACGCTCTTCTGCGCGTTTTAGTTTTTTGAAAAGTGAATAAAATGCAAAAGGTGTGTAAATCTGAAAAGGTGTGCATTTTTTATATTATTCCATTTTTTAATTCATTTTTTTGAAATTCGGCCACGCTCTATTTGAAAAATATGCATTTTTGTAAAATATGGAGTTTTTACCAAAAAACATCACGATTTATTGAAAAAAAAGCTTGCATCATGTTTCCACAGAAAAACAAAACAACAATTTGTAATTTTTTTTTTATTTTTTAAAATTAAAAAGATTAAATTTAAAAATATTGAGCTAAGGCGGCATTTTAATGTAACTCTATTAAAAACTATACATTTTATTTTAAAGATTTCTTCTGTACATTAAAGCAGAGTTCGAATTTAAACACAATCAAACGTTTTTCTATCGTTCTGTTTTGCTTTTTGCAGAAACTCAACACAATCATTTTGTTGTGCACAGTAAACATAAACAGAACATTTCATTTATTTTCATTTTGATTTGTAAACAGAACACAAACACTTTCACAAACTAGTTTTCGATGAGAGACCGAACTAAACGATTTTGTTCTGTTTGGCCAATATTTCAAACAGTTTGATTTTGTTGTGTTTATGGAATGGAACAAAACTATTCGTAATCGTTCTTAGTGTTTATGTCATATTACAAGTGAAAAAAATTTTCATTGAATTTTATGAATAATTGCATTAGTTTAATAAAAAGATTCAACGGAGGAGTTCCAGTGAAATTTCATAAAACTAATGCAAAAAAACATTGATAACATGCAGAAAAATCATTTCTTTATTTTGGCAACCACAACGCTAAAAACGCGTTTTAATGTTTAAGTTGAATGAACACTAAAAAATAACCACTACGAAATAATAATGTTTGACGAAAGAAACATTTTCGTTTTGTTCCGTTGGTTATATTACAAACAACGATTTGAGCAATTGTGTTGTGTTTATAAATACGAACGAAACAATAGAGATCGTTGTATTGGTTTTTTGATAGCAACGTTATGTTAGTGGTACATACATTTTCGAACTCTGCATTAAATATAAACGAATCTACCTAAATATTAAATTAATATGGAAGTATGTATTGTACTACCGTACGTATGAGTGTTAATTAATATTGATTAGCACTCATACGTACCGTAGCACAGTGGGGTATTTATTTATTTCTTAAATGTTTAGCCTGGAGTAATCTACGTTTTAAGGTAAACACAAAACATCCATATAGTGATAGGTTATCTGCTCTACTTTAAAAGTTATTTAAATTTACACACAGAGAAAAATTTTGCTATTTGCCAATTGAAATTCGGTTGCTACAACTCAAATTCGGTTCTTACGAATTTCAGTAGGTTCACTCAAAAAAAAAAGTTTGTAAAGTCAGCAAAAAATTTTGCTGAGTCAGCGAAATTTTAGTCAGGAGCGTGCTAGCAAAAAAAATTGCTAATGTTAGCAAAATCTTTTGCTGAAAATCAGCGAGCTGATTTTTAGCAACAAAATTAGTAGATTCAGCAAAAGTTTTGCTAACACTTAGTAGATTAGAAATAAAAAAGCGTTGGTAAAAATTAATATTTTTTTTGCTGAGTTTTAGTAGACTGAAAAAAAACGCAAAAAAATTGTAAAAAAAATTGTACTTTAGTTAATATATTTGCTGAAAATCATAAAACATATTTTTGTGATTCTTTTAAAAATAATTTACAATAATTACGAAATATAAAAATTTTCATTTTCCCACATTGATGTCATGAAGTAATTTAATATCTGAAAATATATAGAAATAAATATATATAACATAACAAAAATTTTCTTTCAACTACTTACATCAATGGTTGTCTAAATGATGCTATCTTTTAAGGACGCAACTGCCGAAGATAATTATAGAAACGAAACGAAAAAATAAACAAAACAAACGAAACAAAAAAACAACCCTTTTTTTGCAATAAGAAAAAGGAACCATAAAAATCTACCTAAGATGTGTGTATTTGTCTTTCGCTTTACTCTGTCTACACTCAAATTTTGTTTTATGTATGAAAAACAGATACAAAAGCCTTCCATGGTTGATTTTTTTATATGTCTTATTAGAGTTGTACTTTTTAGTATCATTTTCCTCTTCTCTACTACTTGACATGCCGCGAAATCTGCTTCATTCTGCGTATATCTTTCAATCTGGTTGTCGTCCACACTATTAATGTGCTTATCAGCACAATTTTTTTTAGCAAAACTAATTAGTAAAACATTAGTATATTAGTAAAGCATTAGTATAAAACAGTTAAGTGCTGAATAAGTATAACAAAAATTTTAGCTGAAAACACGATTTTAGCAAAAAATTTGCTAAAAAATAGTATACCTGATTTACAAGACGTTTTACTAACTTTTGTACTAACTTATTTTTTGAGTGTTGTTAAAACTAAACATTAGTTTTCACAACACGTTCGGTTAAGTCAGCTCAATATTTGCCATAACACCCAAAATATTCAAAAATCTAATGTTAATGTCGTTGAACTAACTGAATTTATAAGTTGTTACCATTAAAATACACTTTTCAATTCGGTTGGCACATTATAACTCGGTGTGTAAATATTAAAATTTTGGTTTTCTTGCCATGACATTTTTGGTTTACAGTAGTGGTCAAAACATTTGGAACTGAGATCGCATTTGTTGTTTTCATTGATTTATTTTGTTCAAATCACACTTAGTTACTAAAATTTATTTTTTACATATTCTTCATACATTGTTTTATGTTAAACAAATAAAAAAAAACTAATTCCGTTAAATTAAAACAACAAAAAAATTAATAATAATAGATGGATTCAAAATACAGATGTTCAAAACATTTGCAACTCTCATTATTGTTACTCTTAACGAAACAATTTATACTAACAAATGCTAGGATATAACGGTAATCGCATTCCTTTTTAATATGAGATTCAGGCCGTTACATTTTTTAAACAAATTTATTATAATTATTGTTCTTTAATAGTTGTAATAAGATGTTGGAAGCATAAACATCGTAAGAATAATTTTTGTAAAAAATGGCAGGAAATAAATACAATTCTGATTTTAAATCAGAAGTTTTAAATGATTTTCAAAATGTACTTTAACAAAAAGAAATTTCTACATATAAAGTACTTCGTTCCAAAATCAACGATTTGCCGCATTGTTAAAAGTGGTAACATCCACACAACTCATAAAGGTGGAAGACCCCGTATTACAACTGTAAGAGAAGATCGGAAAATCAAGAATTTTTTAACGAAATATCCCAAAGCAGTTCCCAGAGAAGCTAAAACTGAACTTTTAATAGATGCCAGTCTTCCCACCATTGAAAGAAGGAGAGCCCGAGAATATGGTCTTAGAAGTTATAGATGTACAAAAAAACCGTTTGTGTCGGAAAAAAATCGAAAAGCTCGGCTTGACTTTGCACGCACCCATTTGAACTGTACTCAACAGCAATGGAAAAATTTATTGTGGTCAGATGAGTCTAAATTCAACCTCCGGGGATCAGATGGAAGAGCCAATGTTCGAATGCCACGAGGCGAAAATTTTAATACCAGATACACAACCGCCACAGTGAAGCACGGAGTTGGAAACATTATGGTGTGGGGGTGTTTTTCAGGAAATGGGATTGGCCCAATTCACCGCATTACTAGCACAATGACGGCCACAATCTATAGAGATCTTTTGAGTTCAGTTATGCTTCCGTATGCTGAATGGGAAATGCCACTCTCATGGACCTTCCAGCACGACAACGACCCAAAACACACGGCGGGGGTTGTAAAAGTTTGGCTGCAGGAAAATGAAATTAATATCATGTCGTGGACGGCTCAATCTCCCGATCTCAACCCGATTGAGAACATGTGGATGATTGTAAAACGGATTATCGGCAATAAAGTGATGAACTTTCCGTAGAGTTGGAGACGCAGTGGAATGAAATTTCTGACGACTATATTAAAAAGCTCATTGCCTCAGAGGTGTTCAGAAGTTATAAAAAATAATGGCTACGCTACAAAATACTGAGCGTTAAAACCATTGTTTGTATTTCCTGTTAATTACTTTAAGAGTTGCAAATGTTTTGAACACTGCACTATCGCCTTATTTTGTTAAAATTACTTTTTTTTTATTTTTGAGGAGATATGAATAATTGTTTTGTATTTGTAAAATACTATGCTATAACTGAATTTAATAAAAAAAAAAACAAAAACTTGTACCATAAATCTTTTTGATCAAAAAAATTATAATTACCTAAACCATGATTTCAGTTGCAAATGTTTTGAACACCACTGTATCTACTAATAGAGCTCTATTATTTACTCAATTTAAAAAAAATATCCGTGTTAACAATACTAAGTTTTTTAAATTAGTTTAACTAGTATAGTTGTGAAAAATCCTTAAATTTAAAAATTTTAAAAATATATGAAAAAATTAAAATTTTTTGCCTAAACAATATCTATATTTTATACAAGTCTCTTTGAACTTTGTTAAGGAAACAATACAAATTTTAATATTTTACGGAAGACAGGGCTTTGAAAAAAATATTCAATGTAATTTCATAAGTTTTTGTATATGCACCCTATATTAGGCAGTGGTTAACCAACAAATTATTCTGAGGGTGTGTTATTAATTTCGATTTTCATTAAAGATATTATGGAATATTGTACCACTAGATAAGAAAATTATACAAATTTGAGAAAAAGCGGAAAGTGTAACAATTGGTTACCTGCGACAAAAGTTTCCGAAATTTTGAAAAAAAAAAATTTTAATTGTCATAAATTTTTGAATTAAAAATTTTTGTAGTATGTAGTATGACACATCATTTTAAACTAATTCTTAGCATATATTTGTTTGGTATCGTTGAAAAGAAAATTACCTGTAGATTGCGATTTTTTTTAAAAAGGTTGAATTTAGCCATCTTGGTAAAACAAAAACTTGGGTAATCCAAATATGAAGGTAAAAATTTTTGCTTAAATGAAAATTTTGACTATTCAATAAAATATTTAATAATAGACATAATCCAATGATTTTTTGGATTTAACTAGACTTTAAAGTCAACAAATCAAAACAAATTTCAGAAATTATGATTTTCTGAAAACAATCCCACAATTCCTACAAATAAAAAAAAATTTACAAAAATGGGATTTTTTTCGTTTTTTGCTGCCATGTTGTCATTTAAAGCGGGGATTGGAAATGACTTACACACTACATTAGGTATCTATTGGAGTATACAAAACCGGTTTCCACTACCCAATTGGAGGCATGCACAAATTTTAACTGTGAGTTAAAGTTGAAATTTACCTCAAATATATGGCAACTTTGGAAGCGGATGGGGGGAAAAGTATTTACAAGTCAAAATTTTTTTTACCACAACTCGCATTTATATAAAAAGACCTTCCAGAAAAGTATACATACTTTATATTTTCAGAAGAAAAATATTTGTCTGGAGCGATAAGAAGTTTAGTGCTTTTTGGGGAAAATATCGCCAAAATTTACTTTTTTTTTAATTACTACTTTAAACTAATGTAATTTTTGACTGAAACAAGATATTGAACTAATTTTTTTTTATTCAATCAAGAATTTTATTGGCTAAATAACCGTTATTTTAAAACGAAAATTGGTCCCAATTTTCTCCCGATATTCGAAAAACTTTGCACCTGAGTCGAACAAAATTTGGAATTTCACGGAATATCTCGGAAACTATTGGAGCTAACCCACACATGTAAGCATGTTTTTTGTTCATCTTTACAAGATTACTAATATGTTAATTTTTTGAAAATCGGATGAGAAACAAAAAAATGGCAAACACTCAAAATTATTTATGAAAAAAGTACCCAACTTTGGGCAGCAATTTTGCCGCCCCCAAAGGATCTGGAAGGTTCAAAATCAAAACTTAAACTCCATTTTATGTCTTTTATGCATGTTCCAAATTTCATTGCAATCGGACCACAAGTTAACAAATGGCCGAATTATTTCCACAAATTTTGTGATTTATCCCACTGTGCTATGGTTCGAACCATAGCGGCTTGATGTATTTTGATTACTAATTAAAAAATTTCTAAACATTTTTTACGGACGGGATTTTGGATAAGAATTTAATCATTTAAGGAAAATAAAACACAATGTAGTAGAGATAGCATCCAAACCTTTAGGCAGGTATGGCCTGGCATTATCAGCATTTACAATTTGGGGATTACGAATGAAAATATGTTTGTCTTAACCCCCAAATCAAAATGGGAGCTATGTCTTACATAGTTATAAAATCGTTTTTCAAAAGAACATTGTGTGAATATTACAGTATTTCTGCGTAGACGGACTGCGGCCAGGTTTAGGATTTTTCTATTCTGTGGTATGTCCAAAGACGGCTTCCCTGAGTAAAACATTTATGGAAGGCTGTAAAATAAAAAAGTTAATACTTTATTCCGTTGTCCAATAAAAATTACATTTTAAACTTTAAGGCAAAACAACGTGTTATCTATGATAACAACCTAGTGAGCTTCCACGTTACCATAACTTATGTGTTCATTGGTATAAGGTCTAATTTAATGAAAAGATAATTTCTAAAATATGCAATAAAAATATAGTAAAAATGGTATTCATAAGATATTAATACCGCCTTATCTCGCTGCCTAAAACGCTGGAGCTTGGAACTTCAAATTTATCATTGAGGTTCCTTTTCCATCACATACATCTAATCACGATTTTAGGAAATTGTTAGTATGTAGTACAAAAAGATAAAAAGTCCTCCCCTTATCGTCCTGTTAAAACCCCTTTGGCTAAAAATCTGAAATTTCAAGTGCATTAGCCAATAATCTATGGGCTAACGCACTTTTTTTTTTGTTATTAATTCTATGGAAAATTCCTTACAGACTACTATATACATAAATTTTAAATTTTTTACATATTTACAAAAATTGAAAAACATACAAGATTATTATTTTTTAATAAATGATTTTATGGAATAAAGGATTAAACTTAAATTATATTTAATTGATTAAACAACAAGATTAGATTCCTTTTAGTGACTTGTATATTTTCGGAAATGTCAATGAAGGCATATAAGTTGTTAAATTCATTGCAAATTTTGCGGAATGGATCAAAATTTGCGTAATTGGACTGAAAGTACTGCAGTTTTAAAGGCTGGTAACACCGTGTTGGTCGAGTTGGAACAACGAACTCAAGTTTGCTAAGAAGATATTCGGAATTCGTAATAAAAATATACCTTTAGGAATTTTAAACAAAACTTGATAAAAAAGGCATGTAGGTTTCTCCTCCACTCACAAAGATGGAATTACAGTAAAAAGGGGTTTTAAGCCGCTGGAGTAAGGAACTTGAAATTTTTCTTGAAAGTTCCTCGACCGGCGAAGACATTATCTAAGAATAAATTTAAGGAAATTCTTACCGTGAGAGCGAAATCTTCCTTTAAATGTCATCCCAAATAACATTTAGCTAGAAATTTGACTTTTAAAATATGTGTTTCTTTGAACTTCTAATTAAAACGCTGTAAAGGGATTGTTACTATAATTATGTGCCCTTTGGTGTATGGACTAATTTACTGGAAAAATAATTTCTAAAATATGCAATAAAAACATAGTAAAATGGTATTTAAAAGGGATTTAGTACAGGCTCACCACCCAATCTAAGCCACTGGAGCTTGGAAATTGTTAGGACAAAAAGGATTGTTAGGACAAAAAGGATAAAAAGTCGTCCCCTTATCGGCCTACTTAAACCCCTTCAGCTAGAAATCTAAAATTTGCCTTTAGGAACTTCCAATAAAACTTGATAAAAATATGTTCCCTTAACCACTCAGCCCAAACCGCTTGATTTTGAAATTCGGCATGTATGTTCCTCCTCTGGCGTAGACATCCACAAATATGGGATTATTGGAAATATTTACGTATGATGTATGGGCTAATTTATCGAAGATATACTTTTTGAAATTTCCAATAAAAACTTGATAAAAATGGTAAAAATATATTCAACTTCAAATTGTTATTAAATAAGACATCCACTAAGACGGGATTTTAGTAAACTTTTGCGGGGATGGATAAAAAGGAAGACATTGAAGAACATTTTTTTAGAACTCACCATAAAAGCGGGGTTTAAAATTGGGATTAATCACAAAGCTTAAACCGCTGGAGTAAGGAACTTGAAATTTGACTTGAAGGTTCCTCGTCTGGAGCAGACATTATCTAATAAGAAATTTATATGGTGAAATTTCTTACGGTGAGGGGCAAAATCTACTTTTTAATATTTTGCCAAATAACATTTGGCTACAAATCTGACTTTATGTGTTTCTTTGAACTTACAATTAAAACGTTGTATAAATGGGGTTAAAAAGGAAAAGTGTCCGTTAATAGCCCGGCTCAAATCGTAGGAGCTAGGAACTTGAGATTTTACATTTAGGTTCTCTTAAGCGTAGACATCAACCAAGAGAGGGGCAAAAACGGACAATCTCTATTTAACATCATAATCAAAATCATTAGGTAATTATATCGTAATTCACTTAAGATATACTTTCTGCGTTTTTATTTAAAACTAGTCATAAAAAGAGATTTAAAGAGGAAAAGTGTCCTTTTAATGACATGTACAATTGCTTTATGCTTAAAATTTAAAACATCTTCTCGAACCATTTCGAGCCATTTGAAACAGGAAATCATTTTCTTTTAATGTATTCCGACATTAAAAACTATTGGTAACGATATCTCGGACTTTTAAGCTAGTCAAGTATAATAAAAATTAAATTATAAAATAGTTTGGATATTCAGAAGTTAACTGTATAAAAAGGGGTAAAAGTTGGTACTGATTCATAACTTTTAAAAACATTTTCTTATTCTCTTGAAATTTTTAGATTCCAAGTGCTGCAAAATTATATAACGTTTTTGACAAGTGAATACAGAAGCTCAAAATTTGTAAAAAAAAAAAATATTTAGTCCTGGACTATTTTTATAAGAAGTTAATCTTTTGGGGATCTACATTTTTAGGCAGGAATGACATGACATTATCCCAATTTCCGATTTGGGGATTATGAATTTAAATGTTTCTATCATAACCCTCAAACCAACATAGGAACTATGTCCAACATTATTATGCTAATAATCCCCAGTAAAAAATAGACATATTCTTCATAGACAAATTTTTCAAAAGAAGATTGTGTGAATATTAAAGTTTTTCTGCGTAGCCGGCCTGCGGCCGGACTTAGGGGTTTTTTACTCTGCGGTATGTCCGAAGCAGGCTTCGCTGAGTAAAAAAATTCTGCAAATCTGTAAAATAAAATAGGTAATACTTTATTGTATTGTCCAATAAAAATTACATTTTGAACTTTAACGCAAAAAAAAAACGTCTTATCTACGCTAACAACCTTGTGGGTATTGTACGCCAGTGTAAAATATGTGTTGATGTACAGACTAATTAACTACTTTTTGAAATAAAAACATAGTTAAAATGGGGCTCAAATGTTAATAAGTAATCTCCCAGCTTTAACCGCATGGGCTTGGAACTTCAAATTTGGTATGAAGGTTCCGTCTCCGGCGTAGACACAATTCTCGGAAATATGATTTTTGGAAATAATTAAAAGGTTGCACAAAAAAACAAAAAAGTGTTTTGCTTAACGTTCTGCTTAAACCTCTTCGCTAGAATTCTGAAATCGTAGACTATTTTTGGAAATTGTTACGATAAAAAATATCCATCTTATCTTTCTGCTTAAACCTCTTCTGCTAGAAATCTGTAATTTCAAATAGAGTAATGGCTAATGCACTTAAAATATACTTTTTGGAATTCCCTATAAAAACTCAATGAGAATGTGGTACAAAGAAAAAAATGTCCCCTTAATCACCATGACCAAGCCGCTGCAGCTAGGAACTTGAAATTTGGCATGTAGGTTCATCCCCTCGCATATACACCCACTAAGATGGGATTTTTGGAAATGTTTACGGGGAAAAGTCTCCTTTTGTCCAAAACACTTCAGGTAATTCACTGAAGAAAAACTTTTTGGAATTTATCATAAAACCATAGTAGTAAGATAAATGGCCATTAATCACAAAGTTCAAACCACTGGAGGTAGGAACTTGGAATAAAGCAAACAATTTTAATGTTTAATTATTAAAAGATGAAATCTTAATATATTCCGATATTAAAAACTACCGTTAATGGCGTCTAGGATTTTTAAGATATAGGAGATTTTGAATATTCAGAAGTTATGGCTATAAAAAAGAGCAAAAGGTGGTAAATGGTACTCATTACAACTCTGAAAGATATTTACATATTCACTTAAAACATGTAAGTTTCAACTGCAGCAAAATGATTTACTCTTTTAAACAAATGAACACAAAAGCATGAAGTTGGGAACCTGTAAAAAATATTTGGTTCTGGGCAACTAATGAACACAAAAGCAGAAAATTGTGGAACCTGTAAACAAAATTTGGTCCTATACGATTTTTATCTCCCGATCATAAATTTATTTTTTAAATTTTTCACTTTTCAATTTTAAGAGGACATCTTCATTATGGGCCTTCCAGATTTCGAATTTTTTTTCGTAAATCGATAGTAGAAACTTTTACACAAAAACTGTTATACTAAAATTTCAGAACGAAATTCCATGTATTTCCAAAATAATAAACATAAAAAATCTATTAAATGTGTTTTAAATCGAGTTGACTATTTTTGAACACATTTTGTATTTAAAAACTGACTTAAGCATAGATTTAAGTTAATCTTATTTAACAAAATAGTAAAAATTTCCAGTGGTGTAACCATTTTTGAGTGTTATTTTTCAAAACTATTTTCCAGAATTTATTTGTTAAAATTTATTGTTAAAATATGATATTACCTGGTAAATGGCGCCATCAGCTTATCTGAAGTTTTCAAGACTGCGCTCCTTATCTGATTTTAGAATATGACCTATAGCTTGAAAACTGATAAAGTTAAAGGAAAGTCGATGAAAATATGTATTACTCCTACCTTTACCCTACGCCCGTGATAACGACATCCCTTTCCAAAATTGGACCTTGGTTAGGACCAGGAGCCACGAAATTTTTTCGAAAAATATTCTATTTTATAAAACAGTCAAAATTTTCGTTTCATCAGGGTATCCACAAATGTTCTTAATATATATATGGACCAGGGCTGGTAAAGCTTCCGCGACCCGTTTGAACAAACAGTCCAACATTAAAATGTAATGGCGCAAATGAAAGACCAACTTTTTTATTATATTTCACATCAATGTAGCATTGTTTTTAGCTTGAATAAAAATTGTGTGTAAATTAGAATTAGAAATAAGACTGTAGATGTACTTATTTTGTACTTTAATTAAGAATAATGAAGTTGTATGTGGTTTTAAATCTGAATAACATTTTCCTTAACCTGTTTTTTCGAAAAGTATAATTTCTTTTTTCAATTTAGTTTAAAATTGCTTTACGAAAATGAGGTTTGAGAACAATGCTAATGAAAATTAAAAAATACATACAATGTAAATGAAGTTTTTAGTTCAAAAGACTATTATTTTGGAATTACTTGAAATATTGAAATTAAATATAATATTTTTGTGAAAAAATGGTATCAATTTATGCAAAAACTTTTTCGATGTCTTAAAGGCAAACATTTAATTATTTTAGGGGTTTTTAACATTATATCCTCTTCATCTCCGAATTCCTAATTAGCCCTTCTCAGTGCGCATGTTTGTATAACTACATATAAAATTTAATGTTTCGACTATCAATTAATCGAGTTTCCATGTTCTTATAAAATTTTTCAAAAACCAAATTTTTACTGATCTGCCTATTTTGGAAACAACTTAAGTTTTAAGTTTCAGATTTAGCTTAACATTTTGATTAAGATGAGCACTTCTTAAACATTTTAAATCCCGGTAATACCACGTTTTCAGTGGAAAATTATGCTGTTATCAGGGATGTTCTGGGGTTCCGGGACTTTTCCAATTTAAATACAAAACACAATTTTTGTTTTCTTTGGACTTAATATAATTTTTATTGGTATTTTTTTTGTAGATTTGCGTTTCTTCTATAGTTAAGTTTTTTCAGTTAATTCTCCTGACTTCCACTTCTTATTTGCTACCTGTAGTTCTTCTAATATTTTTTTTGAAAGCATTGTCGCTCATATTTTATAATTAAGTTCAACTTAAATTCTATTTCTTCTTTTTTTTTTTTTTTTTTGTTAACAATATTTGCTTATTGTTTGTTTTTAGACACTTCCGCAAAATTATATTTGTACATTGCACTCAATATAAAGTTACGGTCATGCTTGAATATATATGTAAAACGATACTTATTTTGTGTCTGTTGGTTCAGGCAGGATTTGATATTATAGCTGCATGTCTTCCTTCGCTTCGGCTACACAGGTTCCAAATGCAGGATCGCCATATGCTGTTATCAGGGATGTTCTGGGGTTCCGGGACTTTTCCAATTTAAATACAAAACACAATTTTTTGTTTTCTTTGGACTTAATATAATTTTTATTGGTATTTTTTTTTTGTAGATTTGCGTTTCTTCTATAGTTAAGTTTGCAGCACGTTGATATTTACAGAATTGACTTGAAAACTATTTTGTTGTGACTTATATACTAATTTACTTCTAATAGTTACAAAGGAGAAACGTTATGAAAAACGAAACAACGTAGAAACGTTCTAAACGAATGGAACAATCAAATAATAGAATACACACACTGACCTACTTCAACACGTGTGTACAAGACATTCATTGATAATGCACAAGCGCTAAGTCACTTGCACTTGAAAACTTTCTGTGAGGTCTAATAACATACAAATCATTGAGCGACAACACAAAATGCTACGATCAACAAATAATATGAAACCCTTACATGTACCTAATTTATGGTGTTCATATTTTACAAATAATATTTTATTGTTTATGACTAATTCCAACTAAAGGTTGAAATACCAAATCGTTCTTCATTGTTTCCCTCTGTACACTATATACGGTAAGTATGCACACAACACCCTCACCCTCAAGAGAAATCATCAAATTTCTGTGAAAACGAAATCAACAGAAATTGGAGGATTTAAATGATGTGTGAATTTCATAGTGCATACCCATAATAATACATTTTTATATTTTTATTTCTTAAGTAACATAATATCATAAAAATCAAGTTTATTGACTTAGAATAAAATTATTCTATAATTTGTTTAGTTTTCTTTTTTTTTTTTGTTTTTGTACGCTTATTCATTTTTCAAATTATTTACAATATTTCTTTTGCTTAATTATTATAAAGTTTTAATAAGTTCTTATGATACGTCTTAATATTATTTCCTACCTTAACTGATACGTAGGGATCACTAATGTCTACAATGGAATATGGACCTCTATACGGTGCTTCACTTTTCTTCCTACTCTCTATTCTAACTAAAACTAAATCTCCTATCTCTAAATTTATACTATTTGCCTTACTATAAGATTCTAATTGCCTATTCTTCTTTGCCTTTATTATCAATTTCCTTGCATACTCTAGTGAATTTTTCAATCTTATTTTTAGTTCGTTGGCGTAGTTGTCAAGATTGTAAACCTGGGGATGATTCATGACTTCATCACCTGGTAAACTTGGTATTCTGCCAAATAGCAACTCGAAAGGAGAGTACTCAGTATCTACATGTGGAGTTACGTTGTACGCAAATGCATAATAAGGAATCCATTGTTCCCAATTATCGCCTTCCACAAAAGACAAAAAGTATTAATTTAGGACTCTATGATTCCTTTCCACTGTTCCTAAAGTCTCATGATGATAAGGAGTCGAAAATCGTTGTTCAATTTTTAATAACCCACATATCTCCTTCATCAATTCATTTGCAAACTCTGTTCCTCTGTCCGATTTCAAAATTTTAAATATACCATACTTTAATATTAGGTTTTCAGTCAATGCTTTAGCTATGGACTTCGCCTCTTTTGTCTCTATAGGACAAGCAACCACATATTTTGTCAATTCACATTGCATGGTCAATATATATCGATAACACATAGAAGGACGTAACGGTCCTACTGTATCGATTACAACCGTTTCAAAACTCTGTGTAGGTGTATCCGTAACACAAAGTGGTTCTTTGGTGTGTCTTATCTGCTTGTTTCTCTGGCAGAGATCACACTTAGAAATATAGTTCTTTACCATTCCGTTCATGTTTTTCCATATGTACCGTTGTTTCAGCTTAAGCAGAGTTTTTCTTACTCCAAAATGACCTCCCTGTGGGGTATTGTGAAACAACTTCATGAGTTCTAATTTCCTATCTTCGTCTAGTATTCTTTGAGGTTTACTATATAACATTATTGTTACGTCATCTTCATTCGATTTATTCACTTCATTATATATGGCCTTAAATTCATCTGCAGAAATCATTCCAAATATTGCATCATCTCTGGCGATGGCAAATTTTCTATTACTACTTTTCTTTAAATATGATGAAAGCTTCTCCAAAAGAGTACCTAAGCACTTTGGATTATCACTACATCTAATGCGCATTTCATTATTATATTTGTCGTTCTCTGTTACATATCTATATATATCATCTGTCGGCCTTTTCTCTACTATAAATTTCAATTTGCATGCATGCTTTATATCATTGATGGAAGTGCAATCCCACATATGGAGTTGATCAGACTCTCTATGAGACTCGCTATTGATATTTTCATTTTTTGATGACATTTTCCTCATACCTCTTGTTAGTACTAGCGTTTTCTTTATATTCTCATCATTATCCAATGGTATCATATTCTTTAATATTGTAGAATCTATCTGTATTCGTGATAATGCGTCTGCGTTCGTGTTGTTGGATCCTTTCTTATATACGATATCAAAATCGTAATCGGAAAGTTCTAGTCGTATTCGTGTTAGTTTAGAGCTCGGATTTTTATGAGAAAATAACGATATCAACGGTCGATGGTCTGTTATAACCGTGAATCTTCTACCATACAAGTATGGTCTAAAAAATTGTATACCCCAATATATACCTAATAGTTCCTTCTCAATTACGGGTTTATTTTTCTCGTGCTTGTTAAGAGATCTACTAGCATAAGATATGGGTAAATCTTCGCCTATTGGACCTTGAGACAAAACCGCTCCCAGAGCAAAATCCGATGCATCTGTTGTTAATACAAATGGTCTATCAAAATCAGGATATTGCAAAACTGGAGGGTTAATCAAGTTGTTCTTCAAAGCCTCAAATGCCGATTGGCACTTCTCAGTCCACTCGAACTTCGTGTTCTTCTTCAATAAGTCGTTTAGACAGCTTGCAGTGTCTGCAAAATTTTTATGAATCTGCGATAATAGTTACAGAAAGCTACAAACCTTCTGACGTCATCGGGATTACTTGGAATAGGATATTTAGAAATTGCTTCATACTTACTTGGATCCGGCTTGATACCATTCGCTGTTATCAAGTGTCCTAAGTATACAACTTCTGGTCTAAGAAAACAACATTTACCCCGCATTTAACTTAAGATTATACTTAGATAATCTAGTAAAAACGTTCATCAAATTTTCATTATGATGTTTTAAACTACACCCAAAAACAATTATGTCATCAACATATAAAAATGCTTCAGATTCTAAACCAGACAGTGCTATAGTTAGCATTCTTTGGAAACTATTTGAAGATATTTTCAAACCAAATGGTAATCTAGTGTACTGATAATGACCATTAGGAGTTGAAAAGGCTGTACAAGGTCTTGAGTTTTCATCAAGCTCTATCTGATGGAATGAACTTGTCATATCCAAAGTAGAAAAATATTTCGCCCTCCCTAACTTATCCAAAATGTCATCAATTCGTGTTAATGGAAATTTATCGTTAACTATCTTATCATTAAGTTTCCTGAAATCCACTACTAATCTCCATTTGCTCAAATCACTCTGTCCCTTTTTAGGGACCAATAATAGTGGAGCATTATAAGGACTTATGGATGGTTCTATTATGTTCTGTTCCAATAACTCCTTCACTTGTCTATTTATCTCTTCCGTATGAGTTTGCGGTAAGCGATAGTTTTTTATATACACTGGACTCATGTCGCTCAGCTGTATGGTCTGATTATAAAAATTGTTTGTTGTCAAATGTTCATTCTCTAAATGAAAAATGGACTGATATTTCCTTAGTATTCCAATTAATTCCTTTTTCGCGTTATGGTCGTCAATATTCAAATTGAGTTCATTCATTAACTTATTGAATCGCTCTTCATTATATTTTGGTTGCTTCGCTACTTTGTTAGTACTATATATCTCATAATTATTTAGTGGTATGGTTTCTATAACCAAATTCCTTATTATCGTAGATTTATCTAACACGTTTAACAATCTCACATGTTTATTTCCGTCTTTTGGTACTATGGCGTTTGCTAGGAATACACCCTTCGCAATTTCACGACTGCATATTACTCCGTCTTCTTCGATATTTAGATCGAATGGTAAAATCACCTCACTTCTTGGTGGAATCTTCACTACAGTTACATTAAATCTATTGTCATGTATTGGTATAGCTACGTTTTCGTTCCCGGTGTTAATAGTTAATATAAACTTGTCATAATCTATATTACAATTATATCTACAGAGAAAATCTCTTCCCAGTATGCCATCGGTATAAATTGGAAAATTATCCCTGACCAGTTGTATTTTATGATCAATCACCGTTTCACCAAATTTTATTGCTATCTCTGTAGAACCTAAGGATTTAACCTTTTCTTTTGAAATACCTGTTAGGTAACAATAATCATCTTCTCTATAGTTCTGTAACAAATCTATTTTACACAAAGAGACATCGGCTCCTGTGTCGATTAAAAATGTCAGAACATCGTCCGCACCCTGTATGTTCAATTTTACATAATTTTTCAGATCGGATGAGATGCTAAATATTCTTTTGGTGTTTACTGGTTTTGTTCCGAAGATTCCTGGTACTCTAAAATCTCCGGATGCTGGGAGTTTCCCTGTTCCTGAATGTGACGTACATTATGGTTTCTATTGTTATTATAATTTCCGCCATTACGGTTATTATAACCATTATTATACCTGTCGTTCGTGCCACTATGGTTACTACCCTCGTCCCCGGTTATTATTACGATTATGATTATTGTAATTACTGTTGTGGTTATTGTTGTTGTTACGGTTACCGTTACTATTTCTACCTGTTCGGCACATTTTAGCAAAATGGTTCATTCTACCACACTTTCTGCAATTCTTGCCTTCCGCATGGCATCTATCGCCGTGTCTACCACCACATTTTCCGCATGCGTTGCTATTATTATCTCTGCTGTTATTATTCCCTGTCGAATTTACGGTCTGAAACATGACCTGGCTCTGTTTTATGTCCGATGAAGCCTCTAACGCTATCTCTATAGCTTCATGCAGTGTTTTCGTTCTGCTCGCTTCGATAGTTCTTACTATTTCCCTATTTTTTAGACCATTCTTAAATGAATTAAACGCTATCATAGCATTTGTATTGCTAATAGTTTCCCTGGTTGCTTCACCAAGCGCGTCTACCTGCAACTCATTCAACTCCATAGTCAGAGTCTCTATTTGTCCGCAAATTTTCTAAGTGTGTCCGTTTGAACAATCCGCGTCAATTCATTCAGAATTACGTTAGGGGATTTTCTTATGCCGTATGCCTTCTTAATAGAACTCAGTAGAGTTTCTATGCTAGTTGGTACAGCTACTTGCCTTACCCTGTTCTGTACCCTTGCACTGAGTTTAGTTCTAAAGACAAAATTAAAAAATGAATTAAGTTTTTCCGGGGAAATTGTTTCCTTTACTATCTCTACATTGGCTATAAAAGGTTCTAATTCCTCCCTAGCACCATTGAAAGTTGGTAGAAGTTTAGAGATGGATGCTAATTCGGCAGTGTTCAATATATTTGTCGTCATTGTTTCAGTTTCACTACTTTCCCTTTCTATATTATATATTCTTCCTCTTCAGTATTAGTAACGCTACTATTACCACTACTTGACTGTTGTCCCCTTGTCTTCGTGAATTTGAAGCACATCCAGGGCTTCTTTCTTCAGCTTAGCAAATCTTTCTGTATGTTCTTGTCTATCTGTTTTTGAAATTTTAGTATTCTCTAAAACTTTTATTTTTTCTGATTCTAATTTCTCTATTTCCCTTCTCCTAGCCTGTAATGTATCTGGTAGGTAAACTTTGCTTATTGATTTCTTTGCGTTTATAATTATTGTCTCTAATTGCTTATATATATTATCCATTTATTTGTAATTAGACTATGTTAACTTTCATTAAAACCTTATTATCTTAGTAGTTAAAACAAATATATATTTTTATATTTTCTTTTTTTTTTATTCTCTTAATTTATCTAAATAATCTTTTATAGATGTCAACTTCTCTATAACTTCTAGCTTTCTACATTCTCTACTACAGAATCGATTTTTTCTACCACTTGTAATTCCTCCACTTTTTCTAACAAATATTCTTTTGCCACTTCTACTTGGTCTAGAGCTGCATCTATGAAATAATTCTTAGCTTTCATTAATAGTAATGATATGCTTATTAGTATGATTATTGTTATTGTCAATATTAATATTGTAGCCTTTAGCATATTTTACAATTTGTATTTGTATTATATATAAATTTTTTTTTTTCTTTTGTTTACAATATTTTATATACTATATCAGATAATTTAACTAATTTTATTTATTTAATTTCTTTTGTTCATTTCTTCTTTTCCTTTCGGAACGTTTGAATTCTCTAATTTCCTTTATTATTTCATTGAATTTCAAATTTAATTCCGTCAATTTGTTTGTTAAGTATTCTTTTTCTTCACTCAATTTTTCTACTAATATTTTCTCTTTTATAGTATTTACACTATCTTCGATAATTGTCAATTTTAATTTTCTTTCTCCAATATAGTTTCTCTTTACTATTCTTGTTTCCTGTACTGGAAAAATCGGGTATTTAGGTTCTTGAAATTTTTTCTTTATTCTCAAAGGTTTAGGGCCTGCAAGTAGAATTTCAGGTTTTTCAGTTAATTCTCCTGACTTCCACTTCTTATTTGCTACCTGTAGTTCTTCTAATATTTTTTTTGAAAGCATTGTCGCTCATATTTTATAATTAAGTTCAACTTAAATTCTATTTCTTCTTTTTTTTTTTTTTTGTTAACAATATTTCCTTATTGTTTGTTTTTAGACACTTCCGCAAAATTATATTTGTACATTGCACTCAATATAAAGTTACGGTCATGCTTGAATATATATGTAAAACGATACTTATTTTGTGTCTGTTGGTTCAGGCAGGATTTGATATTATAGCTGCATGTCCTCCTTCGCTTCGGCTACACAGGTTCCAAATGCAGGATCGCCATATGCTGTTATCAGGGATGTTCTGGGGTTCCGGGACTTTTCCAATTTAAATACAAAACACAATTTTTTGTTTTCTTTGGACTTAATATAATTTTTATTGGTATTTTTTTTTGTAGATTTGCGTTTCTTCTATAGTTAAGTTTGCAGCACGTTGATATTTACAGAATTGACTTAAAAACTATTTTGTTGTGACTTATATACTAATTTACTTCTAATAGTTACAAAGGAGAAACGTTATGAAAAACGAAACAACGTAGAAACGTTCTAAACGAATGGAACAATCAAATAATAGAATACACACACTGACCTACTTCAACACGTGTGTACAAGACATTCATTGATAATGCACAAGCGCTAAGTCACTTGCACTTGAAAACTTTCTGTGAGGTCTAATAACATACAAATCATTGAGCGACAACACAAAATGCTACGATCAACAAATAATATGAAACCCTTACATGTACCTAATTTATGGTGTTCATATTTTACAAATAATATTTTATTGTTTATGACTAATTCCAACTAAAGGTTGAAATACCAAATCGTTCTTCATTGTTTCCCTCTGTACACTATATACGGTAAGTATGCACACAACAAAATTCAATAAGTGCATTTTCAGTGTATTAGCCCACATCACAGAAAACCTATATTTCTACTTTTTAGGCAATGGTCGTGTAATGGGGCTCTTTACTCGTTTCTACGTCTCTTTACTCGTTTCTACGTCTACCTCAATTTTAGTGGAGGTCTTCATTTGGCCATGTTTAATTAGTAAGTACTTTTTTGTTTAAAGAACTTTTTGGGAATAACCCATCGTGCCATGATCATGAAAATTAATATAACATGAAAATTGTTATATGTATTCTTCAAATTTTTACAAACTTACAGTATTTTAGATTTTTTGAAAATTTGTTATCAAAAAAAATAAAATTATTTTTTTGAAAAAAGCATTATTTTTTTGTTGGAAAAATCTGTTTTTTTATCGAGAATTTGCTATTTACAAAAACCCACTAAACTTTTTTTTGAAAAAGTATTTTTTTTTTTTGAAAAAGTCTTTTTTCTGGTGAAAGCTCCTTTTCCGGGAAAAGTCCTTTTTTGGTAAAAGCACTTGTTTTTAAAAACGTATTTTTTTTTTTGTGGAAAAAGTACTTTTTTTTTGAAAAAGTATTTTTTTTGGAAAACGATATTTTTTGGAATAAGATATTTATTTTCTGAATACTTTTTGGCCATCTTCGTTGGAATATCAAAAAATTCCGTCTATTCGAATTCTCCTTTCCAGGAGGAAACTGTATACCAATTTTTCGGTTATTTGGCCCAGTTTCCCACTTTTTGGCCATCTCCGATGTAATATAAAAAAATCCCATCTTAGTGGAGGTCACCTTCCCAGTAGGAACCTATATGCCAAATTTAAAGTTTCTAGGAGCAGGTGCTAGGATGGGCGATGTTGAGTCACTCAGTATATCACACTACTCTTTATATAAATAGATAGACAGATAAAAACTACTGTTACTTTAAAAAAAAAAAAAGTTCCATATTGTGAAAAAAAACTTTTTTTAAACCCGTTATTCTTTTGAAAAGTACCATGACTTATAAAAAAACCGTTAATTTTTGAAAAAAAAAATACTTAATACTTCCTTTTTTGAAAAAAAAAACGTTTCTTTTTGTTTTAAAAACGCGTTCTTTTTTGAAAAGTACAGTTACTTAAACAAAAACGCACTATATTTTTTTAAACAACAGTTACGTTTTTAAACCCGTTATTTTTTTTAAAAATATCGTTAGTATGTTACTTATGTTTTGGAAAGAGGTACTTGTTTAGGGGAAAAGTACTATTTTGAAATTGGTACGTTTTTAGATAAAGAACATTTTTTGGTACTTTTTTACAACAGTTTTTTGTACTTTTTTCTGAAAAGGGTACATTTTTTGGTATTTTTTTTAAGAGGGTATTTTTCGGCAATTATTTTATTTGAAAATTTCGGTACTTTTTTTGGAAACGGACATTTTTGAAAATGGTTCTTTTTTATAAATAAATTTAATTTTTTGGTACTTTTTTGATAATAGTTTTGGTACTTTTTTTTAAAAGGAAATTTTTTTGGTACTTTTTTTGAAAATGAACTTTTTCGGTACTTTTTCTCTGGAAATGTACTTTTTTCTGAAAAGGGTATAATTTTTGGTACTTTTTTTGAAAAAGGGACTATTTTCGGTATTTTTTTTTTGAAAATTTCGGTACTTTTTATTGGATAGGAACATTTTTGAAATTGGTACTTTTTTATAAAATTTAATTTTTTTGGACTTTTTTTGCCAATAGTTTTGGTACTTTTTTTTGAAAATTAACGTTTTCGGTACTTTTTCTCTTGGAAAATGTAGTTTTTTTTGAAGAAGGTACTTTTTTTGGAAAAAGTACTATTTTGAAATTGGTACTTTTTTAGAAAAAGAAAATTTTTGGTAATTTTTTACAATAGTTTTTTGTACTTTTTTCTGAAAAGGGTACATTTTTTGGTACTTTTTTTGGAACAGGCTTTTTCGGTAATTTTTTTTTTGAAAATTTCGGTACTTTTTTTTTGGAAAGGGACATTTTGAAATTGATACATTTTTAGAAAATTAAATTTTTTTGTACTTTTATTTTGGATAAGGAACTTTTTCGGTAATTATTTTTTTTGGAAAGGGACATTTTTGAAATCAGTACATTTTTAGAATATTAATTTTGTTGGTACTTTTTGCCAATACTTTTGGTACTTTTTTTGGTAAAAAGAAAAATTTTTGGTATTTTTTTTTGAAAATGAACATTTTCGGTACTTTTTCTCATTTTTTGGTACTTTTATTTTGGATAAGGGACTTTTTCGGTAATTATTTTTTTTTTTGAAAATTTCGGCATTTTTTTTGGAAAGGGACATTTTGAAATCAGTACTTTTTAGAATATTTAATTTTTTTGGTACCTTTTTGCCAATAGTTTTGGTACTTTTTTTGGTAAAAGAAAAATTTTTTGCTACTTTTTTTTGGAAATGAACATTTTCGGAACTTTTTCTCTTTGAAATTGTATTTTTTTTTAGTACTTTTTTCTGGAAAGGGTACATTTGTTGGTACTTTTTTTTTGGGAAAGGGGCTTTTTTTTGGTAATTATTTTCTTTGAAAATTTCAGTCCTTTTTTTGGAAAGGGACATTTTTGAAATTGCTACTTTTTTAGAAAATTTAATTTTTTTGGTACTTTTTTGTTAATAGTTTTGGTACTTTTTTTTGGTAAAAATAAAAAATTTTTTGGTACTTTTTTTTGAAAATTAACGTTTTCGGTACTTTTTCTCTTGGTGCTTTTTTTGGAAAGAAGGTACTTTTTTTGGACTTCGTTTTCGGTACTTTTTTTTTCCTTCTCCGTAGGAATATCCAAAAATCGCTTCTTAGTGGAGGTCTAAGCCGGAGGTGGAACATATGTACCGAATTTCAAGTTCCTAGGTCCAGAGGTCTTGGCTGGGGCAAAGCGAGATTATTTTCCAAAAAAGGAGGAGTTTTTCCACTTTGTGGTCTTGTCCGTTAGAATATCAAAAAATCGCTTCTTAGTGGAGGTCTAAGTCGGAGGAGGAACATATGTACCAATTTTCAAGTTCCTAGGTCCAGAGGTCTTGGCTGGGCGATGTTGAGTCACTCAGTCACGCAACTCTTATATAGTTATAGATGTTAAGTTCTTTCTCAGGAACAATAAAAAACAGCTTTTATAAATCCAAAGCAACTAATCTTAGTAATGGCTTAGCACAAGGCTCACCTTTTTCGGTGGTTTTGTTTCTTATTGCCTTCGAGAAAATTAAAAAGATCGCGTTGAAACACAGACAATTTTCACATTGTCTATATACAGATGATTTTTATATTGTTGCTAAAATTACAGATCCAATCAAAATTCAAGCAGATCTTAATAATATTATAACTGATTTAAACAAATGGTGTTCCATCTTAGGCACTTCTATATTCAACAAAAAGGGGGAATGGGAAATTGTTTTCAATACAAAATGTAAAAAAGATTAAAAATTAATTAAAAATACTCTAAGTTCTAAGTTGAAGAATCCTGATATATTTAATGATGAAAATGTTCAAAATAAGCTTTGAAAATCTTTAAAAACTCTATTTAAATTTGCAGAACTCATTTTTAAATGTATTTTATTTTTGCAGAACAATAGTAAGAATAAATTTACACCAGCAATGATACACTGAAATAATAAGCCAGCTACATTTTTCTACATGAACCTGCAAGGGCCATCTCGGCAAAATGTATTATTGCCAATATTGTAACGGTAACAATCTGGTAAAGGCCTAGATCGTCGGCAACCGGAATGAGTCTTTGAAACCAGTCTTTTTGCAGCCGTTAACAAAATTTAGCTACGTGCCTTCTTAAATAAAATATTCAACTCAATCTATATAATAAATTTTAATATTGCAATTATTAAGTAAGATTCGCTTTATTCATAAAGATACATTTAAGGAATCCCACAATAACAATGATCGACGGTTTAGATCGAGAGAGAAAAAAACTTAAGGTACGTTCAGATTAGTCAAATATTTGACAAAAAACATGACATATTTCTTTGCCGAAATCTGAACACAAAATATTTTTGTGTGCCAAACAGCAAATCAGCTGATTTTGGTCAAACAAAATTATTTGCATTCAAATAAACATTTGACAATTTTAACCATAGTGTGAACACTAGCTATCAAATATTTTCTTCTGATTTGAGCAAATATTTATTTGATCTTACAAAAAAAATGAAAGAACAATCAATGGCAAATAACAGGTGGTAAAATTGTCAGTTATAAATTTTTTAAATAAATTTATTAATAAAAGGCTTTATAAAAAAACTGAAATGTAAATAGATTTTAAAAAGCGAAATTTGATGATACAATATTTTGAGAAATTTTGTTTAATAAAATATTGTTAAATGGAAAAATATGCAGTTTTAAATCAAATTAAATTAAACAAATTCGCAATTAAAAATGTTCGGGTCAATTGCTATGGGATTCGTTAAGCTACAATTTACATGAGACTAATTAATTGAATTACATACTAATTAATTGATGATTTCATTGATATCAATTGTAATGAAATTATTTTCATTACCATTTGTTTAATTAATGATAATGAATTTCATTGATTTGATTTCATTGACTAATGGTAATGATTTCAAATTTCATTACCGTTAGTAATGAATTAATTAAGGGAAGAAAATTGCAATTGACTGAATGCAAATATCCTAGGTTTGGGAAATATTCCGAAAGATTAATTTTTATGAAAAAACAATTATTTTTTACCCAAAAAGGTACGTGAAAATAAAAATTAAATCACTCAGATAATGGATTGGTCCAAAATGGAACGATATGGAATGAAACGGGGAACGATTGGAATCGGAGCACTGTACACAATTGTGTTGTCGTACGTGAAAATAAAAATCACAGTACGACACCAAAAAATAAAAAGTTTTTCATATAGAGCAAAATTAACAATATAAAATACTTTGTTCAATTGACACATAAATTACCTGACGAGTCCCAGGAGGGGGACGAAACTGCGGCAGTCTGGTGTATCCCTTGTGTCCGTAAAATTTTTCAATAAAAATGTTTTCTTCTTCTTCTTCCTGTAAAGAGACTAACTAAAAAAATTTAATCATTCCGATAACAGAATGGAACATTGATTCAAAATGGAACGATATGGAATGAAACGGGAAATGATTGGAATCGGAACACTGTACACATTTGTGTTGTCGGTGCATTGTGTTTTTGTTAACGTTTGCAAAAATTTTGTACATTTTGCGATATCATGCTTAGTTTTCCAGATACAAGCCAAACTAAGCGAGATAGACCAAAACGGACAAAATTTTTGCAAGGCAGTATTAATATACCCATATAACATAAATAGGCTAGGTCCGAGAGAGATTTCGAGTGATCAATTTTTTAAAAAACAGTTAGTTTTTAGATTAAATAATTCTATGTTTTTTTACACTTTGATTAAATAAATATTTAATACAAATATTTGTTTCAATCTGAACGCTCGACAAATATTTTTTCGTTTATTTTATTTGACACTATTTGAGAGCTGTTTGAACAAACAAAAACCATCAAATATTTGATAATAGTTTGAACATAAAATAAAATAATTTTTTATTGGACACAATTGGAAGCAAATGTGTAAACTAATATTTTGTTCAAATATTTGATTAATGTGAACTGTTAATTCCTTCTACATAATTCTGTAAACACCACTTCAGTAGCAAAATTTTTAAATCTTAAATTCTTTTACATAGTTTAGAAATTCTTTAACAATGTTAATTTCTTTAATTATTAAATTAAAATTAAAATTAAATTATTAAATTTCTTTAATTATTAGCGGAATGGAAATTTAAAAAAAGCGATTCCATTAAAGACATGTTTCTTCTTATGTGAACGGTTTTAGTTTTCTGTTTGATTTTGAAATATGTTGAACTAGTTAAAGTTAAAATAACGCTAAAATACCGAAACGACGATTTATAACGTTGTTTTGTTCATGTAACAAATTTTAATGGGAAGAATTTTGAAATAAACCCTGTAAAGACAAATGCGCCTATTAGAATCGTAGCTTTAAAACGTTCATAACTGCATTGGTATGGCCGGTGCCAGGCAACTGCCGTTGTACTGAAAAGGTAGTGTTGCCGACCATGAAAAAAGTAAGCACATACTCAGGGAACTTCTGCTGTAAATATTTGTCGTTGTTTCAGTTCCAATACACTATCTTTATTTTTAAGTGAAAAAACAGTAATTTGTAGAAAAATTTTAATTTTTGACTACAATTGTAGTTCATTTAAAAAACAAACCACATTATATTACAGTATTACGATTTTACATTCATTTTATACAGTAGGTTTTTTTATTTAAAATAATAAAACAAAGTAATTGTTTATTTTTTACTTCACTGACTGAACCACTCATTAATAATACAATTGTAGTTAATTTTTTGAACAGTAAAAACCAAATGGCTATGTTAGTTGAATTAATAAAATGTAAATTGTTCTTTTTTCAAGTGAAATTCCATTTGTTTTTATTTACATTTGCAGTGGTCTTTATTAAGTGCAGAAAATAAATTAAAATAAACCTAACATGAATCCATAAAATAACTTTTTTGCTAAACTTTCAATAAAAAATAGTTCTTAATTTTAACAAAATATTAAAAGTCCAAAAATAGATTCGGTGATTTAAGAATAGCAAATAAACATGTTTTGCTGACATATGAAACGTTTGTCAAAAAATCGTCATTTTGGGAGCAAAAATCGTCCAATCGTCATTTAATAATTTAGGTACTAAAAATCGTCAAACCTGGCAACAGTGTATGCATATCAAAAACACACACAACAAACATTTGGCTACCAAATACATTTGTGCAGGCCTCTAGTATGCACATACCTATACTAAAAGTAAGACTCTGGGTTAATCTCGGAAAGCTATGCTGCCTTATAAAATTTTTGACAAATACAGCGTTTTGAATATTTGCCCCATTTTGTTTTTCCCCTCATCCTAATAGGCTCTTTCTACTTCATGACCTTTTGTTAAGGGTCAATTGCTAGGTTAGGTTAGGTCGAAAAGAGGATTATGAGAAGGGAAATTCTTCCCTAAGCCGACTCAAGTCCCTGAGGACTTACACTTAAGCCAGAATGTCGGCTTATTGTGCGCTCTAACAAATCGGTCCCATGACTATTTCCTACCCCAGGACAGTCCGACGCACTGACGAAATTCCTTAACTTCTTCCATCCTATGCCCCTAAGATCCTCCAATGTGGATATTGGGTCCACTAGATAGTATTTCGACCCGGATCACCAGCCGCCGGTACTGGGTTATTTAGGCCCTGCACCGTAAGTTTTTTTCTCTCTTCTGACAATAACCATTAGCTATTTTCGGGAGTGACCCCAGTTTTTGGTCCGCGAGTGGTACTTAAAACCCCCTAGGGCCCAATTTAAAATATCAAGTCAGTTTTATCCGTTTTAGGACAAAGAAAAATAAAGCTCGCTACCCCAAATACAGCCCCCCCCCCTATCCACCACCTGGCGACGCGTCTGATGGGAGGTCTGGCAACTACACACACGGAAAGGTCAGTTGCTAGTTTAGCGATAAAATTCGCTTAAACTGTAAAAATTAAAACGTTGTATGTCAAAAAATGCACATGCATTCCTCTGATTTTAAAGTCATTTTATGGAAAAACTGTACCATAGATCGAAAAATAAAGTACAACATTAAAATCAGCGTGCCTGAAATATATAAAATTTGTGGTCACAACTAGTCCGGCCAAAAAGTGACGTTCGGTCAAGTTCGGCATTAGATCAAATTTTGGCCGAACACCGTGTATTTGAAGAAATTGAGTACATTTTCAGAATAATTTCCTTAATTTCGATAACAAACACAAGAATTTGTATTAATTTCGTTATATAAGTCAGTAAAAATAACGAAGTTCAAGCGCTCCCACTTTATTCAAAAGACAACATCAACATAATTGAACTTATTATTTCATATTTAAAAAAAAAAAATCTAAATTAGTTTTCTTTTAATTATTCATATTTAAATATTTTTTGCTTTACACATAATTTGTATTTTAAATAAAAGTTATATCAAACTTGACAAAAAAATTCTTAAAATTTTAATGCAATTTTCTTTAAGTTGCGATAAAATTATTAAATTAAAATCGATGTGAATGCTGTCGATACTCCCAAACAAGGCAATATAAAAAAGATTCTCCGATCATTTGGACTGGAACAAAACTAAATTTTGATGGCCAAAATTAACCGAAAATCACGTTTTATTCAAAACATAAAATAAAATGTTCGGCTTTGGACGAACATCGTCAATAAATAGTGAGTTCGGTCGGGCACTAGTCATAACCTTGTTAATTTTCAAAAGTTATGATTTTATCCTCCTGAACATAAATTCTTTTTAAATATAGAGGGGGGCCACTTCATTTTTGTTTTGACGGGTGCCTGAAAAAGTAAAAGCGCAGACGATTTTTTTGTTCTAAGTTACATAAATTGTTGCTTATATTTTCTAAATTTTACGATTTTTTTTTAAATAATTGTAACTGCTTAATTGTACTGAATTTTTTCCTCGATGTAATTTTTTTCATATCTGACAACCCAAGCTCGAAGTTAAAGATTACCTTCAATGATTAAATATAATAAATTGAAAACTTGTTTGTTTGGTTATACCTTTGGTTATTATAGGGGAAGTCAACTAACAATGAAGAAATATAAAGTATGGCCTCCAACTTTAATAATTTTTTAATTTTCATTACACAATTAAAGGCCGAAAAAAACATAATTTTTATTTTTAATAAAAAATATATCAAACTTAAAAAAAATTCTTAAAATTTGAATGCAATTTTTTTTAAAATGGTGATACAATTAGGCAATATGAAAAAGATTGCCCTATCATTTGGCCTGGAACAAAACATTTATATACTTTGATATAAACATCATATATATATGCTAATAGATAATAGAGAGTTAGTTCCTAGTTCCATTTCAGTGTTACAATTTACACACCATTTTTTGGTAAACAAATGCTTTTTTTGCTCAATTGGAATTAGTTTTTTAGGCACTATGTGATTTCATTAGCATTAGTAGGACAAATGCCAACGCCAAAAAAGTTCATTACAATTAAATGGTACTGAAATTGTTTTGGCATTAGAATAATGCTAATGAAATTCCAATGTAAATGAAAAAATCCCAATTATGTGTTGCCGCGATAAAATTTTTATTACCAGGTAATACGTTTGGGGAATCGTATTCGTTTTGCCATGTTTACTGGGGTACTATTAAAGAAAAATATGTTCATTTTAGTAAAAATAGAGTTACCGAAAATTTGGAAAAGACTTTCCCCAACAAACACCGATTCTAGCCTTTGAGAAATATTGAGATTTTCGCTTGATATCAAATGAATTTTTCAAATCATTCTATATAAAATAAATCTAGCGTTTGAATTCAAATTGAAAAATATTTTAAAACTATTTAAGGAATATAATAGAAACGGCTTGTATGAAAAACTAATTGTTTAATATGTCTCCATTTTATTTCTCTAGTGGTTTTTTAATGGAAATGGTAGATTTAATAATTAACATCGACTCGTAGTAGAAGTCGATGTTTAATTTGTCATACAAACGATTTTGATTAGCGGGTTCTACACGGAAATGTTTTATTTTTTATTTTGTTGAAAGATACGAGTATAAACTACAATGATTATTTTTCTGAAGTCTAGATAAAAATAAATTTTTATCGATTTGTATACTATTATGTTTTATTGAAAAAAGTGCCATCAGAGAAAACAATTTAGTACACTCAAAATAGTTTGTAGTTTAAATTAACAAAAAGATCGAAGAAAAATAAGAAGATTTGAAAACCGAGAGCACACGGAAATGGATTACAACAATCTTTATTATAAGTTTAAGGCGGACCAAGAATTAAAGAAGAAGATTAATAGGTACAAGACAATCAGGAATAAAGAAGTGAAAGTGAATGCAACAATAAAATTTCTTATACGTTATCGGAATTCAGGTATAATTCAAAGTTCATTAAGAATTCTACTAAAACTATTTCTAATCTTTTTGAGGAAAACGGGACGTTATAGAAGTCAGCAATGCAACTTCCGGATTCATTCAATCTGTACAGAATAAGGTTCTAAATTTGGCAATAAGGCAAAACACGAATCTTTTAAGACACGTTTCAAAAGAATTAAAAGAAATAGTTGCCAGTGTAAGTCAACAGTTAAATGAAGAAGAGTTTAGAAGATTTATTAAACACCAAGATCATCTGGCTGTAGTTTTAAGTTTCCAGGTAAAAGAGGTTCATAAGAAAAAGTTTAATAATCTTATTAATTTGCAACAGAGAGAATTAGACATAAGACATAATAACAAATGGTTTGTTAACAAATCTGATGTTAACATCCCTGCTGATGTCGAATGGGTTCTCTCTCTAGGACGAAAACATGCACTTCCTATTAGAGGAAGAGATTTTCCAGTTTTAAAAATGATAACAGATGGTGAAAATTTTATTCAAACTTTAAAAGAGAAGGAGGATCAAGAAATAGCTAGGAATAGGTTTACGAATATTATAGATAACCATTTGAATAGGGAAAGACTTACTAATAGAGGTAAATTTATGTTAGAAAAAGTAAAGACAACTAGAAAATTCTTAAGTAATAATAAAGACTTACTTATTTTAGACGCAGACAAGGGTAATACAACGGTAGCAATGAATAGATGCGACTATATTACAAGGATGAATAACATTGTAGGTGATATTGACACATATGAATTATCACATAAGGATCCTACTAGCAGATTACAGACAACGAACAATAGTTTGGTTGAGGACCTCTTTAAGTTGAAGATTATCACGAAATTAGAAAGGAACAGATTTAGGACTAATATATCTACAGCACCTAGATTGTATGGGGTGCCTAAATTCATAAAGAACAATTTCCTTTGAGACCAATTTGTTCTTTTGTAAATTCCCCATCTTATGAACTTTGTAGATATGTTACGAGTATTCTAAAGAAAGTAACAGAGAATTCTAAATACAATGTAAAGGATTCTTTAGAATTTAGAGAAAAGATAAGGAACTTAAAGATACAAGATGATGAAAAACTTATTTCACTTGACGTTGTATCTTTGTTTCCTAGTATTCCAGTAGATAAAGCATTAGATATTATTGAGGGCAAATGGAATATTATAAAAGAATACACGAAAATTGGGAAGGACCTTTTCTTACGCATCTTGAAATTTTGTATAGGAGATAACAGATATTTTAAATATGATAATAGAATATATTTACAACAAAAGGGTCTTCCAATGGGATCTCCAGCTTCTCCGATTGTGGCTGACATAGTAATGGAAGAATTATTAGATTCTTGTATTGAGAAAATTAGATGTAAAGCCAAAAATAATTACAAAATACGTTGATGATTTGTTCTGTATTATTCACTATAATTCAGTTAATAATATTTTGTCAACATTTAATTCTTTTCATGAAGATATAAAATTTAGGATAGTAAAAGAATGTAACTCTAAAATTCCCTATTTAGATACATTGATAATGAGAAGGAATAACAATCTTAAAAATAGATTGGTATCAAAAACCAACAGCTTCTGGTAGGATTATAAACTACCATTCAAAACACCCCAAGAGAATAATAATTAATAATGCGAAAAATCTAATCGACAGAGTATTAGGAATAAGCGATGTAGAATTTCATGAAACTAATATAAGAAAAATTAAGGATATTTTGAAGGATAATAATTACCCCATACATTTTAGCTGCAAATTAATAAGACAATTTAAAAACCGGAATAATGTTAATACGATAAGGGTTGCGGAACCCAAAATTTATAAATCTTAACCTTATGTTCCTCTTATATCTGAAAGATTAGAAAAATCCAAAATTTTCGATGATAAGAAATAATTAGTAGCACATATAACACATTAGGTTCACAATTTAGCAAGACAAAAGATAAAATAAGTAAATTTGATATGTCCAATTTAGATTATAAGATACCATGTAGGGGTAATGACACAGAAAATTGCACTAAAGTATACGTAGGTACCACAAAGAATAAACTGAAAACTAGAATAGCAGGTCATAAATCCGATCAAAAATACAATAAAACCACTTCTACGCAAAAAACAGCATTATCATTACACTGCAGCAACTCCAATCATTATCCAGATTTTGATAACACATCAATTTTAAACACAGAAAGCAATTACAAGCGAAGATATACATTAGAAATGTTACAGATCATAAAAGTACTATCAACACAAAGGATTAACTATAAACAGACACATCCAATATTGCACAGAATTACAGACATTTAGTCAATAGGAAATAATAAAATTATTATAACTTCTCATTTAGATTTTAAGAAACTATTAATTTAAAATTGTTTGCTATGTTATGATATTTCAATTATTTATACTTTGTTTTCTGGGTTAATTTTCAATTTGACATTAGAAAATATTTTATTTCCCGCCTTTGTTGTAATTATTATTTTTAAGTTTTTATTTATAAAAAATTTTTCCTGAAGAAGTCTTCCAATGCGAAGACGAAATATTGGAAATAAATACTTATAATTATAAAATAAAGGATTTTTAGCTTAATAAAACAAAAGACAAAAATTTATTCAAAAAGATCGAAGAAAAATAAGAAAATTTGAAAAACCGAGAGCACACGGAAATGGATTACAACAATCCTTATTATAAGTTTAAGGCGGACCAAGAATTAAAGAAGAAGATTAATAGGTACAAGACAATCGGGAATAAAGAAGTGAAAGTGAAGGCAACAATAACATTTCTTATACGTTATCGGAATTCAGGTATAATTCCAAAGTTCATTAAGAATTCTACTAAAAACTATTTCCAATCTTTTTAAGGAAAACGGACGTTATAGAAGTCAGCAATCAACTTCCGGATTCATTCAATCTGTACAGAATAAGGTTCTAAATTTGGCAATAAGGCAAAAACACGAATCTTTAAGACACGTTTCAAAAGAACTAAATAACTGCCAGTGTAAATCAACAGTTAAATGAAGAAGAGTTTAGAAGATTTATTAAACACCAAGATCATCTGGCTGTAGTTTTAAGTTTCCAGGTAAAAGAGGTTCATAAGAAAAAGTTTAACAATCTTATTAATTTGCAACAGAGAGAATTAGACATAAGACATAATAACAAATGGTTTGTTAACAAATCTGATGTTAACATCCCTGCTGATGTCGAATGGGTTCTCTCTCTAGGACGAAAAAATGCACTTCCTATTAGAGGAAGAGATTTTCCAGTTTTAAAAATGATAACAGATGGTGAAAATTTTATTCAAACTTTAAAAGAGAAAGAGGATCAGGAAATAGCTAGGAATAGGTTTACGAATATTATAGATAACCATTTGAATAGGGAAAGACTTACTAATAGAGATAAATTTATGTTAGAAAAAGTAAATACAACTAGAAAATTCTTAAGTAATAATAAAGACTTACTTATTTTAGACGCATACAAGGGTAATACAACGGTAGCAATGAATAGATGCGACTATATTACAAGGATGAAGAACATTGTAGGTGATATTGACACATATGAATTATCAAATAAGGATCCTACTAGCAGATTACAGACAACGAACAATAGTTTGGTTGAGAACTTCTTTAACTTGAAGATTATCACGCCATTAGAAAGGAACAGATTTAGGACTAATATATCTACAGCACCTAGATTGTATGGGGTGCCTAAAATTCATAAAGAACAATTTCCCTTGAGACCAATTTGTTCTTTTGTAAATTCCCCATCTTATGAACTTTGTAGATATGTTACGAGTATTCTGAAGAAAGTAACTGAGAATTCTAAATACAATGTAAAGGATTCTTTAGAATTTAGAGAAAAGATAAGGAACTTAAAGATACAAGATGATGAAAAACTTATTTCACTTGACGTTGTATCTTTGTTTCCTAGTATTCCAGTAGATAAAGCATTGGATATTATTGAGAACAAATGGAATATTATAAAAGAATACACGAAAATTGGGAAGGACCTTTTCTTACGCATCTTGAAATTTTGTATAGGAGATAACAGATACTTTAAATATGATAATAGAATATATTTACAACAAAAGGGTCTTCCAATGGGATCTCCAGCTTCTTCGATTGTGGCTGACATAGTTGTTTTTCCGTAAAACAAATTTTCCGAAAAATTATGGAAAAAGGTAAAGAAAAATTCGGATTAGTTATTTTTTTCTTATAACGTTATAAAATTTATTATTAGTATAAAACGGGGGTTGTTTTATACAAAACGTACCTTTTCTTTGAGTGTCACAGGTGTAATAATTGTTAGCTTAACAAAACAAACTCTCTAGGCTACGAGTAATATGCCAAAGAGAGTACGAGCAAGTTTCGTTAAGCTAACATTAGGTGCGTTCGATGCACTGTACGCGTAAACATCCCGCCCCCTTGCACGGGTGCAACAAGAGGAGCTAAGGAATAAGTGCGATAATAATAAAACATTAACAATTCATTAATAACTTAAAACTAATGTAATTAAAAATTCAAAAATTACAATTCAATTGTTGTGATTTTAGTTTTTTAAATAATAAAAAAAAATAATACATATATATTATTAAATATATATAAAAAGAAATAAAAAATATTTACATAAATACAAAAAAAAATATTAAACAATATGTCCCTAATGGACGTTTATGACGATTGTTGCTGGTTGAGGAGCAAATCGATTGACCAAAGGTTGTTGTTGCTGATATTGTTGCTGACTTTGTTGTTGATGTTGCTTGTGACGTTGCTGACGTTTTTGTTGATGTTGTTTGTTACGTTGCTGGCGTTTTTGACGTTGATGTTGACGTTTTTGTGGCAGTACATTAGCCTGTTGTGGTCGATGCAACATAGTGTGATGCTCCTCCAAGCATTTAGTGCAGCGATCACGACTATCACACTGCCTCAAGAGATGTGTAGTGGCTAGGCAATTAAAACAGTACCCCAAACGTTTCACCGTATGAATACGGTCGTCAACGTTCATTTTCCTAAAACGAAAGCACGTTGGGATGGTCCTTTTTGCACAATTTACAGTGCGGGCCTTGTTTTGAAGAGCTGGAGGTGGTTTTAACGGAAACTGGTTTTTCACTCGTTGAACGGTGAACTTCAAAACGACGTGATTTGTCAGACATATTGCAACCTAAGGAAAGAAAAAGAAAGAAAACGGGTTAATTTTGTTCGGATACGGGTAGAAGAACAAGCTTTACAATAGCCCGAGTGAAAATGCCCGAAGCTGTTCTTATATCACAGACGCGTATTTTTTCATCAGGCCCTTCATGGACCTTTTCGACACGCCCCAAGCTCCATTCATTTGGAGATAAATTATCCTGACGAACAACAACAATATCCCCTTCCAGAAAATCCCTTTTTGGATACTTCCATTTAGTGCGTCTGTGGAGTTATTTTAAATATTCTTCTTTCCATCGTAGAGCAAATTGATGGTGAAGTATTTTGAGTTTCTCCCACCTATTGGCATGACTGAGGGACAAATCGAACTTATTGGGTTCAGGAGGAGCTAATAAAGGTGCACCGATTAAGAAATTTCCGGGAGTTAAAGGGGTTATGTCATTTGGGTTTTCACTCATAGGCGATAGGGGCCGTGAATTAAGACATGATTCTATTCGGATAAGCATAGTATAAAACTCTTCATAGGTGAATTTTTGCGCATTAGAAATCTTTTTCAAATGTGTCTTAAAACTTTTGACACCGGCCTCCCATATACCGCCCATATGGGGAGCCCCTGGGGGTATAAAATGCCACTGTACAATCTGCATATTGTCCTGAGAAAGAAGCCGTTGTTTCAAATTTGAGAGGAATTGAATCCTACTCACTTCTAACAAACTAGAAGCGCCTACAAAAGCCGTCCCATTATCGGAATATAAATGAGACGGGCAACCACGTCGAGAGAAAAAACGTGAAAACGCTGCCATAAATGTTTCAGATGACATCACCAGTCACCTCCAAATGAATGGCTTTTGTAGCAAAACATACGAAAACTACGACATAACCCTTAGTTGTCCTACAACCTCTACCACTGTAAGACTTAATATCGAATGGTCCAGCAAAATCTAGACCAGTATTAGTAAACGGCCTTGACAGAGACATTCTCACCGGGGGTAAAGAAGCCATGATTTGCTGACCAGATTGTTTCCTGTGCAAAACACAGACAGTACAATTACGAATGATTCCGCGGACAAGGTTCTTCAGTTTCGGAACCCAGAACTCCATTCGTATAACCCGAAGCATTAATGACTGTTCGCCATGAACAGTACACTTATGGACATAATTAGCAAACAATTTTGTAAACGCGCCCGTATAGGGTAAAATTTTAGGGTATTTTTCATCATATGACAAACCAGGGGGCGTGAACAAGTCTACCATTCATGCGCAGAAAACCACTTGAATCAATAAACGGATTCAAAGCCAATAAATTACTTTTCGGTGGTAATGGAAGACTTTTTGACAAAATCGAATATTCCGGTAAATATATTTGTTGACACATGAGAACGAGACGATCTCTAACAAATCGCATTTCAGAATGCGTAATTTCCGGTCTATCATGCAAGCGGGTACGTGTTCGCAAATTTATTTGTCATTCATTGCGAACGGACGTGTTTTCTCAAGTGCTCTTAACTAAGTTAATATATGTGTTTTAAAACAGCATAAAAAATCCAAAAAACTATAAAAAATATAAAAAATAAAACAAATATTTTTCCCCTGCAAAATATAGTGATAAAAATAAAAAGTTATATGTTAAAAAGCCAATATTTTTTTTCATAAAATAAATTTATTATTTTCAATTTTAATATTAAAACCAATTTTATACACACTAAAGAAAAATAAAGAATAATAATAATAAAAAAAAAAAAAAAACAAAACAAAACACCAATATGGCTCCTCATAAAGACAATCTCTGTGGTCAATGTCTATTCTCTGTAAAAACAAATGAGTCTATAAAGTGTAATAATTGTTACTCAAGCTACCATTTCTTCCCGTGCTGCCCCCTCAAACAAAATGCATTTGCCAAAATGGATAAGGATAGCAAAACTAATTGGAGATGCGATAAGTGCAACCAACGCTCTAAATCCCCCAACACACTATATCAAGCAGTAATTTATAAAGATAAAAACCAACAAAAAAAACCAAGAGATAATGAAGATGATGGTGATGATAATGAAGAAAATGAACAAACTAAACGTTTTTAAAGACTCTTTAAACATCTCTTCAGTAAACGCGAGTTTATTTTCTGTACAATCTGACGTCACAGAACTCAAGTCAGATATAAAGGGTATACAGAAAACAATGGAGCAACTATCAGCCAATATGATCTCTATGAATTTAAATATAAAGGAGGAAATACAAAGTGCTCTTACAACAATAACAACATCTCTAACAATATTAGCAACTCAAGTCAACGAACTGAATGATAAAGACAAACAACGTGAAAAGCAAATAAGTACAATGGATACTCGCATAAATAAATTAGAGCAACAAATAATAACAAAAACATCGAAATTAGAAACGTACCAACAAATAATAAGAGCGATTATGATGTTATAAAGACAATTGCAGCCTCACTAAATGTAGAGTTAAATGATGTTGACATTTGCAATGCATATCATCTAAAACAACAACAAGAAGGGAAAATAAAAATAATTATTGAGTTTAACTCACTGAGCAAGAAAAGAGAGCTAATGGGCAAAATTCATAGACACCGATTAGATGCTAAAATTATAAAGGAAGATGATGATGGTTTTATTTATGTAAACGACGAATTAACACCCTACAATAGGAAACTACTTTGGTTAGTAAAAACAAAAGCCAAAGAGGCTAAATGGAATTTTGTATGGTGTCGCAATGGAAACATTTTTGCTCGTAGAAATGAAAATTCATCTGTAATTCTAATTAAAAACACTGCCGATATTGAAATTATCTCCGAAATCATTTAAATATTATAATCTTTTCTTCTTTTTATAAATAAACATATAAAAATCTATATTTGGTATTTATTTTTTCTCTGTATTTTAAATAAAAAATGAATCAAATACACAATTTAACGTTAGACAATTTTAATCAAATCGACCAACAGCTTTTAAGTTATCCCGTAACTGCACTATACATGAACATTCGGTCACTACGTAAAGGTTTTACACCACTTTTAACAACAATAAACAACATAATTAACAAAATTACCATCATAGTTCTTGTTGAAACAAATATCACAAACAATGAAAATGATCTTTATAATATAAACGGATTTAATTCAATCTTTTTAAACAGGGGTGGAAAGGGAGGAGGAATAGCAGTCTATATTAAAGAGAACATTGCATTCACAACAGTTTCATTAAATGTCAAATCATTTGAAGTAATTCAAATTGAGTTAAATTATAACAATCAATATATATCACTACTTTCAATTTATCGACCACCATCCTCAAAAATAAAGGAATTTTTAACCGAAATTGATAAAACTATAAGCAGCATAAAAAAAAAACAAGACTTAATTATTGTGGGAGATATGAACATCGATATTTTAAAGCAAAACAACATAACAATAAAATATATAGACATGATGTTGTCCTATGGTTTGCAGTGCGTAATAAAAGAGATTACAAGGGAAGACATAAACAAAAACACTAGATCCTGTATTGATCATCTGTTTGTAAGAAATAACAAACAAACCTCACATTTGCATGCAGCTATAATTAAAACAACAATAGCTGATCACTACTCTATTTTTTGTTGTATTGAAAGTGAAAACCAGAGTACAGAAAACACTACTTTTCAGGGTGCCAAATTAAATAATTTTAAAATTAACCAAAAAAATCCAACAAACAAATTGGAATGATATAATTCAACAAAATCTTAATACAAATGATTTATGTAATAAAATATATGCAGTTTTTTGTGAAATTTACGAAAAATCAAGTAAGGTTGTTAAAACAACTAAAAAAAGATCGCCTAGTCCATGGATAAGTGACGAATTAATCAAGTGTTGTGATATTAGGGATAAACTTTATAAAAAATGGCTTAATAATCGAACAAATAAAACTTATGAGAATCAATATAAACAATTTAGAAACGCTTTAAATAAAAAACTTAATCTAACTAAAAATAACTATTACCGAGAAAAATTTATCGAAAATAGAAACAATATGAGAGCCACTTGGCAAATAATAAATGAAATTATTGGGAAAAAATCAAATAATATAGATGCAGTCATATTAAAAAACTTTAGAAATGAAAGCACTATAAATATTGTAAATAACTTTGCAAAAAACTTCAATCAAAATGTGCAAAATATAATACATAATTGTGATATCAAAACAACAGACTTTATACCAAATACAGTACAAAACTCAATGTACTTTACACCAACATGTGAGGAGGAAGTTTTTAATATTTTAAAATGTCTCAATACCAAAAAGGGAGCGGGAATGGATGGTTTGAGACCGAAAGACATTCAGACAAATGCAAACTTTTTAACTCCAATTTTAACATCCCTGATAAATTCAAGTTTAAATAACTCATGCATGCCTGAACTATTAAAAATATCAATAGTAAGACCTATTTACAAATCTGGATCCAAATCAGAATACAACATTATAGGCCAATATCAATTTTATCTATAGTTGAAAAAGTTATTGAGGAAATCGTAGTGCGACGACTTACAAATTTCTTACAAAGATACAAAATTATAAATAAAAATCAATTCGGCTTTCAAAAGGCCAAAACATAAACAAGTTACTAGGAAACTTTTCTAATTTCATTAACAAGTCACTAAGTGAAAAAAAGCATTGTCTTTCCTTGTTTATTGATTTTAGTAAGGCTTTTGATACGTTATCTCACTCAAAACTAATTGAAATATTAGAAAGAAATGGTATTAGAGGAAACTGCCTTGATTGGTTTAAAAGTTATCTAGAATGCAGATCGTATCGAGTGAAAATTAAAGACAATCTTAGTCAAAAAATTGTGTCCCACCATGGAGTACCTCAAGGCTCAAAACTTGGGCCAATACTTTATCTACTTTATGCTAACGATATGATAAACCAACTCAAAAACAGCACCACTTTTGCATATGCAGATGATACAGCTGTCATTGTCTCGCATAAAAACATTGAAACCGCCACTGAAATTATGCAAGATCAGCTAAACATTGTCAGTAAATGGTGTCATGACAATGGGTTAGTTATAAATGCTACAAAAACTAAACTTATGCATATTCGACCATCCAATTTTCGAAGCACAACAAACATTAAAATAAGGTTCCACGAAACAGACTGCTTACACAAAATCAACAATGTTAACAATAATCACGACACATGTAACACTTTTATAGAGCTAGTAGAAAACTATAAATATCTTGGTGTATATGTTGACCAACACTTCAAGTGGAAAATTCAAGTGGA
>CM037855.1:72672107-72696013 GCA_021234595.1 Delia radicum | reverse complement strand
ATATGCTTGCGTCCCTGTCGGACAATGAGTAGCTGACTACAAAAATAGCCAACTTTAAGTTAACTTTTATGAACTAATTTTAAGCTATCTACTACGCAATGCTAATTTTCCGTTAACCAAAGTGTATATTCTGCCACAGTAAATTTTTTGGTTTGGTTAGTTGTTGTACGCTTTGTGTTCTTTATTTGGTTTTTTCCTTCTTTTGAAAATTTTTATTTTGAAAGAGTCCAAAGTTGATTAGTAGTAAAGCGCTCAAAGGAGGTTTTATTCAGTAAGTAACGTCGGCTGAGCCGTCAGAATAAAGTAACCTCATTGTTGAAAAGTATTTTCGCTTATATACATATATGTATGAATGTAAAATATTTTTGTGAAATAAGGTCATACATATTTTATTTTAATTTATTTAATTTTAAATGTTTTATGTTTTAAAATATATTTAAAAATTATTTTATGTATGTTCTTATTAAATATCGGCTTCATTCAGTTTCATGCAGCTACCGGCCACTGTCGCCGCCTAGCAGTTGACGCCGTCGACTTAAGCTAACAGCTTAGACTTTTGATTAGTAAACATTCTCGCGCGTGGTATTGAAATTTTTTTTAAATATATAATTTTTTTGCAGTTTTTTCTGCAACATCATTTTTAAAAAAATTTTAGTAGCTTTTTTTGCTATTCGTACAGGTTTATTTCTAGAAGTGTATGTACATACAAATGTACATAATAGTGAATTTTTATGTAATTTTTTGAAAATAATTCTTTTAATTTCCATAGATATGTAATTTGCCTTAAAAAAATCAAAATAATATTTTATTATATTTATGTAAATATGTAAACAAAAGTGAAGTTTTAAATAAATTATTATTTTTCAAAAATTACATCAAAACATTTTGAATAAATTATTTTTTTTATTATGTAGCTCGCTACAAAAAGTTAGTTTTCAGCTAACGTGAAACAGTTAACTTTTAGTTGACTTAATTCTAACTAACTTACAGTTAATTAAAAAAAACCTACTTATAGCCAAGGGAAAAGCAGTTAGGTTACAGCTAGCTACAAAAAGTTAACTGAAAGCTAACGTTTAGAAAGTTAGCTTGAAGTTAGTTGGAAAGTAATGCAGAGTCGGCCAACTGACTACCGCCTAGGACATCGCAATGTTAAAATAGTTAGTTGCTTTCATTGAAAAGTAATCCAAGTGTCAGTCAGTAATAGTTGCGAAATAGTTAGCTTAAAGTTAATTTAAAGTTAATTCAGTTTCCGACAGGGGTACTACACGAACATGTATAGTTCACGTATTGTTTGATCGGAACATACTTCAACCACAGAGTGTACCCTGTCGGAAACTGAATTAACTTTAAATTAACTTTAAGCTAACTATTTCGCAACTATTACTGACTGACACTTGGATTACTTTTCAATGAAAGCAACTAACTATTTTAACATTGCGATGTCCTAGGCGGTAGTCAGTTGGCCGACTCTGCATTACTTTCCAACTAACTTCAAGCTAACTTTCTAAACGTTAGCTTTCAGTTAACTTTTTGTAGCTAGCTGTAACCTAACTGCTTTTCCCTTGGCTATAAGTAGGTTTTTTTTAATTAACTGTAAGTTAGTTAGAATTAAGTCAACTAAAAGTTAACTGTTTCACGTTAGCTGAAAACTAACTTTTTGTAGCGAGCTACATAATAAAAAAAATAATTTATTCAAAATGTTTTGATGTAATTTTTGAAAAATAATAATTTATTTAAAACTTCACTTTTGTTTACATATTTACATAAATATAATAAAATATTATTTTGATTTTTTTAAGGCAAATTACATATCTATGGAAAATTAAAAGAATTATTTTCAAAAAATTACATAAAAATTCACTATTATGTACATTTGTATGTACATACACTTCTAGAAATAAACCTGTACGAATAGCAAAAAAAGCTACTAAAATTTTTTTAAAAATGATGTTGCA
Source organism: Delia radicum (assembly GCA_021234595.1). Lineage (NCBI taxonomy): Eukaryota > Metazoa > Arthropoda > Insecta > Diptera > Anthomyiidae > Delia > Delia radicum. The sequence goes on along the minus strand of CM037855.1, from coordinate 72,694,058 downwards.
GAAAAAACTGCAAAAAAATTATATATTTAAAAAAAATTTCAATACCACGCGCGAGAATGTTTACTAATCAAAAGTCTAAGCTGTTAGCTTAAGTCGACGGCGTCAACTGCTAGGCGGCGACAGTGGCCGGTAGCTGCATGAAACTGAATGAAGCCGATATTTAATAAGAACATACATAAAATAATTTTTAAATATATTTTAAAACATAAAACATTTAAAATTAAATAAATTAAAATAAAATATGTATGACCTTATTTCACAAAAATATTTTACATTCATACATATATGTATATAAGCGAAAATACTTTTCAACAATGAGGTTACTTTATTCTGACGGCTCAGCCGACGTTACTTACTGAATAAAACCTCCTTTGAGCGCTTTACTACTAATCAACTTTGGACTCTTTCAAAATAAAAATTTTCAAAAGAAGGGAAAAAACCAAATAAGAACACAAAGCGTACAACAACTAACCAAAACCAAAAAATTTACTGTGCAGAATATACACTTTGGTTAACGGAAAATTAGCATTGCGTAGTAGATAGCTTAAAATTAGTTCATAAAAGTTAACTTAAAGTTGGCTATTTTTGTAGTCAGCTACTCATTGTCCGACAGGGTATCTATACTTTAAGTTCGTGAACTTGTAGGTGTACAGCTAAAAAAAAAAGTACATGAACGATAAACAGGTTAGATTGTAGCTATATTTTAAGTTCGTGTAATGCTAAAAATTTAAACTTTATCTATTAGCGATCGGAAAATGTGTTAAAACATTATACATACAACATAGATGCCCAAGGTAGTAGTATTGGTGAGAGTGACGAAATAACACTGGAAGAAAACAGTTTGCTATTCATTTTATTTAGTCGTCAACGAGATTGCGACGAAAGCACATGTGTGGCGGGTGTGATATATTTCGAAATAAAAAGATTGTTCAAAGTGTTTATAAATTTTCCCTCAATTAATCATTGTTCAATTTGCAATTAAAAAGTAATGAAATCTTCTATGTTGAGTATTGCAATTACGCAATAAAAGTATATTTCTCGAACTAGAAGAATTCAGCATATTGCGTTTTTTTGAGCAAATATAATTCAAATCTGAAAATATTTGTTCGCAAAGATACGTTGAGGGAAATAAAGATAAACACTTCAATGAAATCTTCTTTATTTCAGGATATATTGTACCATCCAGATTTTTCCAGAATTCTATATTGTTAAAATTATCCGGCAAATCTATTTCACTTCGAAGTATAATAAGTTCTGTTTGGATTGGAAATTCGTACTTTAATATATCGCATTTAAAAGGGTTTTGAAAAATATCCAGTAAATGCTGAATATTTTCAAAATCCTTAAACCTGTCATTAAAGTTATTAAAAAGCGTTTCTAATATTTCCAAAAGTTCCAACTTTTTCAAGATTTTCTCCTTGTCGTAAATAACAGAAGTTTTCGGAGAGTCCGAAAAGTCTTCAGAATCAATTTGAGCTGCAAGTAAAAATAGCTGAGTTTTAAAATCTGAAAGAATTTTAAACATATCCGAAATTTTATTATCTTTTCCCTGCAGCTTCAAATTTAACTCATTCAAAATGTTACAAATGTCTGTTAAAAACGCCATGTGTAAAATAAATTGATAATCTTTTAAATATTCTTTCTGCAAGTGTAGTTTTTCTCTCCCTCTCAACATGCTGATTTCCTATTGGTTGATTGACGATCAAACAAAAGAGCGCAAGTATACGTGTGAGTTTAATTTGCTGATATAAGCTACTACTGGGCATCTATGACATACAAGAACTTTATACAGGTTTAAGTGCAGTTAAGTTTTCAGTTCATTTGGCAGTGCTGATTGTGTTAGTTGCAAATATTTGTTTGAGGAGTGAAAAAATGGAAAACAATAAAATAAAAAAGCTTTGTTTTAAAAAATTCTCAACTTTTAATGACGAAACAAAAAAAAATTACATGTCTCGTTGAAACCTGCAAAAAAGAACTAAGTGCAGCTTGCAATGTAAATCTTAAACGACATTATAAACTGGTGCATAAAGTGGTTATTGATGGAGTGGAGACACTTCCAAAGGGTATTGGAAAAAACAAAACTCTAACTAAATTAAACACAACTTTAGACAGAGACGGCTTCTTAAAATGTTGCGTTGGACTAGTTTCCAAAAAAAATGGGCCGTTTCGTATTTTTTCGAATTTTTAAATCAGATAATTTTATAATTAAGAATATTAACAAAACGACAACGAACATCAAATATACTACACTCAAAAAAATAAGTTAGTACAAAAGTTAGTAAAACGTCTTGTAAATCAGGTATACTATTTTTTAGCAAATTTTTTTGCTAAAATCGTGTTTTCAGCTAAAATTTTTGTTATACTTATTCAGCACTTAACTGTTTTATAGTAATGCTTTATTAATATACTATTGTTTTACTAATTAATTTTGCTAAAAAAATTGTGCTGATATGCACATTAATAGTGTGAACGGCCAGATTGAAAGATATACGCACAATGAAGCAGATGTCGTGGCATGTCAAGATGTAGTAGAGTAGAGGAAAATGATACTAAAAAGTACAACTCTAATAAGACATATAAAAAAATCAACCATGGAAGACTTTTGTATCTCTTTTTCATACATAAAACAAAATTGAGGATTAAAACAACTTAAATTTCGCGTTGTCACCGGCTTGTGAAAATAATTGTCTATTAATAAAATAAAAGACAAAAGAAAATATTTAAATTTAATATGTATTTCTATAATAAATGTTAATAGATTAATAATCTAGTGTGGTTAAATTGCAAACAAACATATACAGACATGTAGGCAGAGTAAAGCGAAAGACAAAGACACACATCTTTGGTAGATTTGTATGGTTCCTTTTTCTTATTCGGCAGTTGCGTCCTTTAAAAGAAAGCATCATTTGATGTAAGTAGTTGAATGTTTGTTTGTTATGTTATATATATTTATTTCTATTTATTTTCAGATATTAAATTAATTCATGTCGTCAATGTGGGAAAATGAAAATTTTTATATTTCGTAATTGTTGTAAATTATTTTTAAAAGAGTCACAAAAATATGTTTTATGATTTTCAGCAAATATATTAACTAAATTACAATTTTTTTACAGTTTTTTTGCGTTTTTTTCAGTCTACTAAAATTCAGCAAAAAATTTATTAATTTTTACCAAGGCTTTTTTATTTCTAATCAACTAAGTGTTAGCAAAACTTTTGCTGAATCTACTAATTTTGTTGCCAAAAATCAGCTCGCTGATTTTCAGCAAAAGATTTTGCTGACATTAGCAATTTTTTTGCAAGCACCCTCCTGACTAAAATTTTGCTGACTCAGCAAAATTTTTTGCTGACTTTACAAACTTTTTTTTTTGCGTGTACTATATTGCAACTTTATTTATTAAAACTTTTAAAAAAATTAAAAATTACGGTTAAATTTGAATAAAAAAATTAATTGTGGCATTTTACTAATATTTAGCAAAATGTTTTGCTGATTTTAGCAAATTGATTTTTAATTTTCATTCTACAAAAACTTTACTAAAATTTAGTAATCTTTACAAATTTTTCAACTAATTTCATTTTACTAACGTTTAGCAGACATGTTTTGCTCAAATTACCAAATTTGACCTCATGGCTCAAAATAGACAAATTTACTGTAACAACTGCAAAATTTTCAGTTATTTATATTTTTTTAGAGTGTATGTTAATAAATTCCGAATAATGAATTATTTTTATTCTTTTAAATATATTTGGTTGAAACCATTATTGTCAATTTTTTTTTTTTTTTTTTAATTCAACCAATACTCAGGGGATGCCCCCTACTCATGCAGTACATTGCATTGATCAGGAAAATAGGGTATGGGAGGAAAGAGGGAGTAGTGCTTGTGGATGTTTGATTTAAATTTTTTCTAAATTGTATGTGTGTGCAGACTTCTGCGGGAAGTTTGTTCCACATACGAATCGTTCGACTAAGAAACGAATTTTCTCTTTAATGCGTTGTGCGAAACATAGGGCAATCAACTACAAACGGATGTGCTCTATGAGATAAGCGAGTATTACGATAAACTCGTTATTAATCGAGAGAAGACATTACCGACACCAAAAGCAACTAGTCACGAGTGCCACGTGCCACACGCGATCGAACGCCTTGGAAATATCTAGAGCCACCACTTTACTCTCACCAAAGAGGTGGAGTGACCGGCTCCAACGTTCCGATAGAAACGCCAACAGGTCTCCCGTAGATCGACCGCTACGGAAGCCATACTTTCGATCATTTGAAAGTGAATTGGTCTCTAAATATTTCACAAGATGGTAGTTAACCATGGTCTCCATCACTTTGGAGAGCGCAATGCAAATTGCGACTGTTCGGTAATTATCAGGGTTGTTAGCCGTACCCTTTTTAGGGATTGGCTGGACATTGGCCGCCTTCCAGCATGAGGTTAAGACTCCCGCACGGTACGAGGTGCTGAAAACTTTTGCCAATGAACGTGCCAATGTAAAAGAGCACTGTTTCAGCACCAGTGCTGATATGCCATCCAGCCGCGGTGACTTGTTTACGTTGAGATCCTCAAGAACCCTTTTGACTTCCCGGGCCTGAAAGAAAATCAAAGGCATAGTATATGATACCCTTTCGAGAACGGGCAGTGGTTGATCGCTTTCCGGCAAGACAGAATTTCTTGCAAAAAGTTCAGCGAAGAGGTTGGCCTTCTTAACCGGGTCGTTCAATGATTGATCGTTCTTTATAAGAGTTGGAATAGAAGAACTAGCATTATCCTTGTAACGACGTGAATTTCACTGATGCTGGGGTAAGACTCAGTCACGCCAGGGTTCGTGAAATAAAACTCGTTTTTTATATTTTTTTCAAATAACGTTATAAATCGTATCACTTTTATTTAATATTATTTCACGGGAATTAACATTTAATTTACCGACACGACAACACATACACGACTACTTTTCCGACACGAAGATAAGGGGGATCCTATACTGGCACCACCTTTCCTACCCGATCTATGTTGGTCTACCTATACTGGCAGTACCATGCGTTGCTACCTTTTTACTAGTACGAACCTTTACTGGCTCTTTACTGGTGTCTGGCTGCAACTCCACTGTCCCTCACGTACGTTGGGTTGCTGCTTTTATACACAAATTTTACGATCACATACATATACATATATGCTTACACACAATATCATCGTGGTCAGTGCTACCAACCTTTTAAATATCTAAAGCTTATGACAACTCAGGGTTGTAGCCTAAAAAGTCAGCATTGACAACCAGGGGTGTTGTTAGCAAATACGTGAACCTACTATTTACTCAATAACGGATAATACTAATGTGCTTTGGTAAGATATAAGAAGAATAAAATAATGCTGCATTAAACAGTGTTGGCCAAAACGAACTGGTGACTTTGGTCGTTACATCCTTTACCTCTTTTAACGAACGACCAAAAGGTCTTACTGCCCCGAGGAGCAGAAAGAACTTTCGCAAGTAGACGCCATTCGTATAAAAACTTTTCGCGTCTAAGTACTTTGGCACACTCGGTTCTCGCCTTTTTGCGATGCAGATCAGTAACAACGTTCTTATTCGAACGCTAATTACTGAACGCTGCCTCTCTGGTTAAACCAACACTTATGTTTTGATTTTCCCGAAATATGCTTCGTTGGAATAAAAAGTTTCATTCCTAGCATAATAATATTGACAACCATTTCTGCTGCTTCATCGAGGCTGTCGTCGAGAAAACAAATTTTCGTAGAGGAAAATAGAACGTTTCTGCGCTAAGTTAGAAAACGCTACGAAGAGTAGAATATGTAAAAGATGCAGAAATAGTACTGTGATCCGAATTTCCGAGAGGTGCAAGTATTTTCACTTCGTACTTTTCAGGGTGAGAAGTGAGGAAGAGGTCGAGAGTGTTCCGCAACTGCCCTTGTGTGTTGGCTCATTCACAAGTTGCGCAAGATCATTATGCGCGGCGAAGAGCTCAGCGTATTGGCCCTCGGGAGTTGTATGGCTCGAATGGCGAATCCAGGATGAGTTGTCGATATTAAAATCACCAGCTACTGCGATTTCACTATTCGGACAACTCTCCAAGATTTCGAAATTGAATCGGAAAGGCCATCGAAGCCATCACGGGATTTAGCCAATTCCGAGCTTGGACTTCTATATAAAAATCCGAAGTGCAATATGTGTGACCTGATCTGGAATTTAATCCAAAGAGAGCTAAATTCCTTATCATTACAGTTCAACTGTTGCTAATACTGGTACACAACATCATCGCGAATGTACATTGCAAGGCTCCTATGTAGAGAAAAAAGGGATAGAAGGTGATACCCAGGTATGTGAAAATCCTGTGGATCAGCATCCTCACAAACCTGTGTTTCACATAAGGCGAAGACATCCGGCCTATGAAAACGAATGTGAGCATACACAGAAAAGTGATTCGCTCTCAGTCGGCGTTTGTTGCAGAAGTGTATACGAAATCTGCCTGTCATAACAAAATAAGAATAAAATCAAAATTCCTTACGAGTGTATATGAGGCACAGTAGTCAAAACTGTTGCTGTAATTGGTTATTTAATGGCCAGTGTTATACCTTTGTCAGTAAACAACCAAACAACAATTTGACTACCCGCCCCTTATACACCGTAGACAATGTAAATGGCTAGGAAAATAACAATGACACTTTTAAGGAGGCATAAAAGCCCCTTGCTTGGTCATTATTAGAATAACAGAGCCGTATAACGAGGATCAGGTGTATTGTTTATCGTTGATGTTGATGATTGTTGGAAGTAATATTGGTTTTGTTTTTATTATTTTGTGTTATGGTAGGGTTTTAGTTGTTATTGTTGTAAATTTAGCTGTTTATTTTGCGTTGTTTTTATAAATATTTATATTGTTGTTTATGTAAAATTTAATAATGTATATTTAGTTTTCTATTATGTTTTGTGCTTGTTATTTGTTTATATGAAGATGGTATTTTTTTTTTTAAATATATTATTTTGTTGTTTTTTAATTTCTTTGGACGGAACGACACTAATAAAATTATTTGTTTAATTTAAAATTATAAACAGGACAAACGAAAAAATCGACAAGACACATTTAAAAACGTGTTGACAGCACGGCAGACAAAACACTACGAGAATTAAAATATGCGTTTGTTTACATTTATGTACAAGTTTTTTATTCAGTGTGTATATTTTTCTGAACCCTGGTTTAAACGCTTGCAATACATTCTTGACATTTTTGTGTGTTAGAAATATTTGTGGCTCTTGCTATTTCTTCGGTTGCTTTTGGGGTCCGTTTCTCTAGTGTCTCCCAACTTTAATTCATCCAAAAATCCTTCATAGCGCCGCTCAATGGTCTTTATTCGTCGCTTACGTCACCAAGATTGTCCGGAAAGAAATTCAAATGCGAATGCAAGAAATGGATTTTTAGAGACATATTTACACCTGTAAGAAATAAATAAAATGGTAAAAACAATACAATAGAAAACAACCAGGAATGAAATTAAATAATGGCATTCCGTACCCTGTAGTTATTCAGCAAATCCCTCGTAGTTGGGGCTTTTATTGTTCCCAAGAAAATTGGTAACAATCCGCTGAAGTGACTTCCAGGCCTCGTTTTGAACGGGTGTTAAATATTTTAGAAAATCTGTGTTTTTTGTAAATTTCTTTATGTGTGGACAATCGAAGACGCCTTTCTTGATTTATGCTAAAGAAAGTTGCGGGAAAATGGTTTTCAAATAGGAAAATACTTGGTCTTCCTTGTCTAAGGCCTTCACAAAATTTTTAATGACACAAGTTTAACGCTGGAAGGGTGATATTTTCTTTTTTGACAAGAGGCAAGTATTTAATATTGTCTTTGCCCACTGTGTCGTTCTCCCTTTCTGGCCAGTGTTTTCTTCTATAATGATGTTCACGAGCACGACTATCCCAGAGGCAAAGAAAGCAGCAATATTTTGTATATCCACCCTGCATTCCACACAACATGCCGACGACTTTGAGATCGGAACATATTTCCCAGTTGTGATGCTCATATTGAATGTATTTTAGCAAACTGGCCATTGTAGCGTATGTTGATGGCATGAGCGATGGGGATAGAAGGTTTTTTATTTCCAATATGCAGTAGGACTGCTTTAAAACTCCCTTACTACCGTCAATGAACACACTCCACTCATTTGTGTTATAAGGCTCTCCGAGTTGCTCAAACAATGAAGGAATATTGCTGCAGTAACATATGTCGTTTCACGGTTTCTGTAAAATGTTCCATTTACTCCCGGAGACAAACAGTTACTTTGCTTCAGGCGAAATGCAAGTAACTCCGCTTTTTCCTTTGACAGCTCGATATCTCTCACCAAATCATTCAGTTCTGGTTGCGTAAAATGTTGCAATTGCGACTCCTGTTGAAGTTCATTATCACTGCTTGTGTCTGTCTCTTGTGATGATGCGAAAGATTCAATCGTTGAACCGGGGCACTAAGGATGAGGAAATTCACTTGAATGAGGAACTGGAAGCGAAACAGATGCTACTGTCGCATAAACCCATTTGGCACTCTTTCCAAACCCAGTGGATTTGCTGAGGCAAAAGTAACAATCAACCGAATGGCAGAGCGTTAACAATTGCATAGGGTTTGCCTATACTGAACAGTAGTTTGGTGATTGAACTCATAAATTGTCGAAAAAAAATAAAATATTCGGAAAATATGAGATTCGGATTTATTCACTCAATTGCTTATAACTTTGTCGTTTTTCGGTCGATTTTCTTCTGGTTGGTCTTAGTTCTTACGTAAAAGTATCATCTTTACATGAAGAGAAACCATACGCTTTTTTTAAACAATTTTTAATTTTACATCGGCACAGAATCACTGTAAAATATTTTTTGAATCGCTTTACCAATCAAAGATCCGATTATACATATTTGTTCGTCATCTCAATACCTTGCATTTGGGTACGACCCAATCGGACATTTCTACTTCGATATATAATTTGTCAAGTGAAAAAAGGTCGAAAAAATTACAACATCTCAAAAACTGTTCTTTAAAAAAAAAGCCTTTATTTTCGAATTCAGCGGGAGAAAATACACAAGGAAATCTATCTCTCATCAAATGTACTTGAAAAAAAATTTAATTTTGTAAACTAGTGTATTTAATTAAGAATTCGATTGTTATTATTATATCACAGCAGTTTTTTAGCTGCTGTATTGTAATCTGGGTGGTTAGTACTACTCACAGTTGGTTGTTAAAATCAAACATCAACATACAATTGACTTGGAAGTGTGGTAACACAAATTACTTCCACATAACAAATAATTTATTGCCGTAATTTTTCTATATTTTCATTTCCTTATTTCGTTGGTTTATTTCGATAAATACATATTTATGATTGGTGGTTACAACAGACTCATTAACACGATGGCAATGGTCGCCAGCTGCCACTGTTGTTGTAACAGTAGGTGGAAATATTTCTAGTCCTGTTTGAAACATTACAATCCCAATGATCTTGTTCGCATTCTGAGCACAGAATTTTATATCGAACTGGATGTGAAATTTTTAATAGAAATCAAAGATATACCAAAATTTCTTCTAAAAGCAATATCGATACGAAATAAGTTAGTACAAGTCTTGTAAATCAAGTATACTATTTCTCGGCTAATTTTTTGCTGAAATTGTGTTTTCAGAAAAATTTTAGTTAAACTTATTCAGCTCTTAACTGTTTTGAACTAATGTTTTACTAATATGTTACTAATGTTGTACTAATTTATTTAGCTAAAAAATGTGATTTTCAGCAAAAGATTTTGCTGACATTAGAAATTTGCTTGCAAGCACGCTCTTGACTAAAATTTTACTGACTCAGCAACATTTTTGCTGAATTTACTAACTTTTTTTTTAGTTTACCTATACTATATTGAGTAGGATGTCCCTTTATATAACGACTGTCGATTTTAGTTCATTACACCACCAATTTAATTGCCAATGGTTCTAAATAGAAGAAAAGGGTTTTTTTCTGAAAACTTTCACCTGTGCAGCAAGACGTCCGAAAATTACCCATTTTGGAATAAGGTGTATTATTATTAAAAATTCCCAAAAATTCGTATTTTTGATAAAATTTACTTTTTATTTTATTTATTCTTTTAATATACTCAAAGTTATTCAGACGTGGAATTCTAACTTAATCGGGTATCATTAACCCCATTTAACCAGGAATCCAAATGAACCCTCAAATTTAATAAAAATGTTAAAATGTCTATATTTTTTATTTAATTTTAAAGATTGTTTAAAATGCTAATTTCCTGATATCGATTGCTACTTTTATAACGTAATAGATGTTATTAAAGAAAAGGTATTAGTGGCGCATTGAGAACCACATCTACTAGGGCTGTCGAGACTATTCTAGCAAGTCGCCCAATTGAGGTACAAGTGAAGTACGAGGCCACATTGACTATGATGCTGCTGAGGGCTACCGGGGCATGGGACAGTAATCGCCAGATTACCGGGCACCGTACTATTTTGGACCAGTTGCCAGGGTATTGCGTCCCAGAATGGGACTGCGACAGGATTTTAGAGAGGTCTGTCACGACGCTCTGTGACACGTTAATCCCCGACAGGGAACCATGGTTAAATGGGACCTTCTTGGGGAACCATCAGGGGATCCACTTTTACACGGATGGATCGAACCTGGATGGGAAAAGGGGTATGGGCTTCTGTGACGCTGACTTCAATGTACGCAAATGCTTCCGTCTTCCTGACCATAATACCGTACTACAGGCGGAGGTCACCGCGATTACGGAGTGCATTAAGCAGGTGAATATCATGAGCTTGACCGGTGATATTGTGATTTTCACGGATAGCCAAGCGGCTATCCGGGCTTTATCTACGGACTCTGTGGGATCAATGACGATACTCAGCTGTAAAGGGGAAATTAACGATTTCTCTGCTTGGGGACGCATTGAGATTATATGGGTGCCGGGACACTGTGGTATAGCGGGGAACGAAGTGGCTAATGAATTGGCTATGGGAGGATCTTCCCCGGAATTAGTCACTTTGGGGAACGCTAAACCTTTTCGAGCTCTCAAGGCTTAGCTGGGGGACTGGGCTGACACCATGCATAGGACCATCTGGGAAAATGCGGGTGTTCGCAGGACTACGAGTATTCTCTGGGGCAACCCGGACACGGACAAGACGAGTTAAATTCTGAATCTCAGAAGGAAGGAACTGAGTCTTTTGATGGAAATCCTCACGGGACACTCGACACTTAGGGCCCATCTCCACCGTATTGGTAGGGCGGACTCGGAAGTGTGCAGGGGCTGTGGGGAGGAGGAGGAGACCTTGGAACACTATCTCTGTGAATGCCCGGCATTTGCCGGGATCCGGGTCGAAATACTATCCAGTGACCCAATATCTACTTTGGGGGATCTTAGGGGCATAGGATTGAAGAAGTTGAGAAGTTTCGTCAGTGCGACGGAGTTCCTGGGGTAGAAAGGTGACATAGGACCGATTGTTTAGAGCGCACAACAAGCCGACATTCTGGCTTAAGTGTAAGGCTTCAGAGACTTGAGTCGGATTAGGGAAGCATTTTCCCTTCTCCGAATCCTCTTTTCGACCTAACCGATGAAATTGCTGTTTTTCAAGAATTGAACAAAATTTGACTGCTTTCAGTAAATTTTGCATAATTTTTTGAAAAATATAAGTTCTTATTATTAAGATTAAAATTATCTTTACTTTTATTGAAAAAATATTTAACCTTTAGAGGTCAAAAAAGTACCACGAAACTTAATTTTAATTATGATAAACTTAATTTTAAATTAACTAATAAAAAAATGTCAACTTGATGAAAATTTATATTATGTAACTTTAATTTTTATACTTTTCATTTTTATACTTTTCATTTTAATACATTTGGGCAAAAAAGGGTCACTAGGAAATTTATAGAATAACATCTTTCATAATTTTCGGGCAAATATCACTACAATTATATTTATTTTTATTCAAAAAATATTTAACCTTTAGTGGCTGGAATACAAAAAGACACATGAACTAAATTTACGTTTCGCGCTTCCAAGAAAACAATTTGCAAAAACTTACACCAAATGAACGTGAAACACTACCAGAGGAAAACAGTACCCAAATGTAGTAAAAAACCATTGGCAGAAATACCAACAAAATGCAGACAACTGAGAAAAAACTTCATGAAAAAAAATTTTCAAATAATTTTGGATGATGAAAAATACTTTTCGTGGTCCGTTGGCTCTCTCCAATAGACGAATTAATAATGTATAGTCTATACTGTGTTATAAATAAAAATATTTTTTTTAAAAAATAATTAGTCTTTTAATTACAAGCTTTATAAAATTGGCATTGGCATTTACGAACTTTTTGCTTACTTTACGGACTTTTGTTAGTGCATCATTATTATACTCAATTAGTTATTCTAATTAAAAATTTTACAATTTGCAACAATTTTGCAAAATTAGCTTGTAATAATGATTTTTTCTCATAGTCGCATATATCGATAAAGTTCCTATTTAATGCTTAAAATATTAAAGGCATACATAACCGCGATTTTCGCGTCATGTAATTAAATTTTACATCGAAAAGAAATAAAAACATCAGCAAAATTGTTAAACAAATCCACGAAGTTGGAATAACTGCACATCTCACAGTTAAAAATATGTGTATCAAATTTATATACATAACAAATTTTTAGATAACACACCTCAACAAGCTTCCTTGCTTTGAATGCCAATATATGATTTATATACTCTTTAATGCCATAATTACAAATCCGGTATCAACATTTTTCCATCACGTCACTTCTTTGAGAAAACCGCGGTTGTTGCCAAAAATTACTATTTTGGCTCTTTTTGAAACTCTTTTTTTATACACTCAAAAAAAAGTTAGTTGAAAAATTTTTTTTTTATAAATAAAACAATAAATAAATAAATAAATAAGCTAATTTAAAAATATAATAAATGAATAAATTGATGCAGGCAAAAATAAAATACGCTTTGGTGGTGCTGCACAAAAAAATATTTTAATAAAATGAGGATGCAGACAAAAAAAAAAAATATAAAGTGCGCTTTGGTCCGACTTTACAAAACAATAAATGTCAGTCTCATGTGGTTGTTTTTAAAATAGTTTATTTTAAAAGGATTTATGATATTTTTTATCGATATTATGAATATTTAGTTTTTGTATTTTAGAATTATCTTCATTTGAAAAATGTAAAATTGCGTCATACATACATAACTATACATACATACATGTAAGTAATTATTCTTAATTTTATTAATAAAATATTTAATTTGTTTCCAGATTTATTATTTAATTGCATTATATAAACGAAGTAGTTATATACAGCAGTGGTCAAAACATTTGGAACTGAGATCGCATTTGTTGTTTTAATTGATTTATTTTCTTCAAATCACACTTAGTTACTAAAATTTATTTTTTACAAATTCTTCATACAGTGTTTTATGTTAAACAAATAAAAAAAAATAATTCCGTTAAATTGAAACAACAAAAAAATTAATGACAATAGATGTGTTCAAAATGCAGGTGTTCAAAACATTTGCAACTCTCATTATTCTTACTCTTAACAAAACAATTTATACTAACAAATGCTAGGATGTAACGGTGATCGCATTCCTTTTTAATATGAGATTCAGGCCGTTACATTTTTTAAACAAATTTATTATAATTATTGTTCTTCAATAGTTGTAATAAGATGTTGGAAGCATAAACATCGTAAGAATAATTTTTGGAAAAAATGGCAGGAAATAAATACAATTCTGATTTTAAATCAAAAGTTTTAAATGATTTTTAAAATGGACTTTTCCAAAAAGGATTTTCTACAAAGTACTCCGTTTCAAAATCAACGATTTGCCGCATTGTTAAGAGTGGTAACATCAACACAACTCATAAAGGTGGAAGACCCCGTATTGCAACTGTAAGAGAAGATCGGAAAATAAAGAATTTTTTACGAAATATCCCAAAGTAGTTCCCAGAGAAGCTAAAACTGAACTTTTAATAGATGCCAGTCTTGCCACCATTAAAAGAAGAGCCCGAGAATGTGGTCGTAGAAGTTATAGATTTACAGAAAAAACCGTTTGTGTCGGAAAAAAACGAAAAGCTCGGCTTGACTTTGCACGCACCCATTTGAACTGGACTCAACAGCAATGGAAATATGTATTGTGGTCATATGAGTCTAAATTCAACCTCCGGGGATCAGATGGAACAGCCAATGTTCGAAGACCACGAGGAGAAAAGTTTAATCCCAGATACACAACCGCCACAGTGAAGCACGGAGGTGGAAAGATTATGGTGTGGGGGTGTTTTTCAGGAAATGGGATTGGCTCAATTCACCGCTACTAGCACAATGACGGCCACAATTTATAGAAATCTTTTGAGTTCAGTTATGATTCCGTATGCTGAATGGGAAATGCCACTCTCATGGACCTTCCAGCACGACAACGACCCAAAACACACGGCGGGGGTTGTAAATAAGTATTCCGAAATGGTGATGAACTTTTCGTCGAGTTGGAGAAGCAGTGGGAATGAAATTTCTGACGATTATATTAAAAAGCTCATTGCCTCAATGCCTAAGAGGTGTTCAGAAGTTTTAAAAAAAAAACATTGTTTGTATTAAAACCATTGTTTGTATTTCCTGTTAATTGCTTTAAGAGTTGCAAATGTTTTGAACACTGCACTATCGACTTATTTTGTTAAAATTACTTTTTTTATTTTTGAGAAGTTATGAATAATTTTTTTGTATTTGTAAAATAATATGCAATAACTGAATTTAATAAAAAAAAACAAAAACTTATACCATAAATCTTTTTGATCAAAAAATTAATATTTATCTATTGATAAATGGCGTTAACAAGAAAAATCTGCTGGTGTTAAGATAATTATATGTCGGAGGTATTAAAGTAAAACATCGCGGTGACCACCCATGTACAATCTTATCATATAAATAATAAGGAGTTTTCTTATAGAGTAATCTATGCAAAAACAATAAATTTCTCATGCGCAAATAATCTACCAAATCACAGCCCAGAATCATTTTTCTATAGAAGGAGATTCTACTAAATCGGCGCAATCCGTAAACATATCTTGTTGCATTATTAAACGATACCTGAAGCTTATGCAAGGAATGCGAGTCCATCTTGCTATATCGAGCCCTATCCGCCGAAAAGACGTAAGTAACAATTTCATAATTTTACAGGAAAGGCATTTTTAAGTTTTTTTCTAAGTTTTCTTTGGCTTATCGGATTTTAATGAAATTAAAATATGTTATAAAAGACCAAAATATAAAGAAAACTAAACTGTTTTTTTGTACCAAATCTCACTTTAAGGGGTTAAACAAGGGGGTCTAATTTGACCCAATTTTACTTTTTTTGATTTATTTCTTGCTTGGTTTAAGAAAAGTATAAACATATGATAAACAAATTAAAGTCTTTTGAATTACGAATCCAACGATGAATAAAACATGATCGAGCGTGTCCTAGATTTTGAGTTATTTGTAAAATAAAAAAGAACGTAAGTAACACTTTGCCGTCAGGAAATATGTAAACAAACTATTGTTTGTCATATAGGAATAAGCACTTACGCCTTTTTTGTTTTTGTCTAACTTTGTAACGGTACTTCCTAGAGCTATGAAGTTTTGACCAATGATGCAAATGGTCGCAAAATAATATTTTCATCAAAAACCCGAAAATGGAAAAATGATTACTTACGTCTTTCTGGCGGATAGTGCTCGATATACTTCAGCTGAATACGTAATATGAGGAAGAATTAGTTGGACTACTAGTTTTCGCTTTATTTCGACCGTCGTAAAACTTGAAGACAGTCTCAAATACTACCAAGGTAAATTGTTGGAAATTGATTAAAATCTATTTCATATCTACTAATTGGTAAAACAACTGATTTTGAGGGTTAAGTGTTAATTTATTTCTTCTCGCCCACTCAACAATATCCATCAAATCTTCATTTAAACGGCAGCATGAATCTTCTAAAAGACCAACGCGATTGGAAACATATAGCTGTATGTCATCAGCATAAGCATGGACCCTAGCATTTTTACATACATTAAAAACATCATTCACAAACATACAAAACAATAACGGACCAAGAACAGAACCCTGTGGAACACCAGATGATATACTTCTTAAGCAGGACTCACTCTCTCCTACAACCACTTTTTGAGATCGTCCTGACAAAAAGTTCCTTATAAGACGTACTGAAGCATCAGCAAACCCAAAGAAGTTTTTTTAACTTTTACAAAGTATTACGTGATTTACTCTGTCAAAAGCCTTTGAGAAATCCAAAAACACATAAATGAAAGGTTGCCTGAGTCATATTCAGGTATAAATCATCAATAACTTTCAAGACTGCCGTAGTGCAACTATGACCAGAACGAAATCCAGACTGAAGAGGTGATAAAAGAGCATTTGTATCAATGTAGTCCGTAATTTGCTTAGACAGCAGTCGTTCCAAAATTTTTGACAAAACAGACAAAATACTAATTGGCCTATAGTCATTCGGCGATAACGCGCAACTAGTTTTCGAAACAGGAATTATCCTACCAATTTTCCATAACAAAGGGAAGCTTGAGGTCGTAATGCAATGATTATAGATGTGTGTGAGAGGCCCTAAGAAATATGGTAATACAATTTTCAAAAAAACGAATAGACACACCATTCTCCCCCACTGCATTTGAACGAATATTAATAACCGCCTTATGTACATCAATTTCAGAAACAACACTGAACTGAAAGGTATTGCCATTATATAATGGATACTGTAATTCTATGTCATTAGCAGGATCAGTATCAAGTGTACAAAAATAATCATTCAGTTCATCAGGATTTATGGAACACTATGATGAGCCCCGCGAATGGACACCCAAGTTCCTTATATTGCGCCATAACTGGCCAGCTGGTAATGAGGTATCGAGTTTTCGAGCAAAGTATGCAGTCTTGGCCTGCCGTACAACAAGAGTAGCTTTGTTTCTGGCTCTTGTGTATTGAGTTCTGTTTAAAGACCATCGGTGTTTTTTCCATTTATCATAACAGTGATTACGTTCCTGAATAGCCTGCTTCACCGTTGCAGTATACCAAGGACACGAGCAGTTTTTAGCATAAAAACTGCGTATGGGTACATGTCTATTGTAAACATCCTGCAAGGTTGAAAGTAGAGAATTCAGCTTCTCATCAACTGTAGACCGATACCTACAGTCCGTTAGATTCAGCGTAGATAACTCAAAAAAACAGCGGAGAGAAATTAATGGCTTTGTAGTCTCGAAAAGTAATAAGTCTTGATGTTTCATTTCTATTAAAATTGACATCGATTGTACAGAATAAGAGATCATGATCCGAGACAAACGAAAACTGGTCAATTAACAACAAAAGGCTAGCGTCAGATAATAAAAACAAATCTAAAAGGATTGGTTCAACATTGGTGCAAAAACGAGTTGGCACCCGGTGGTTTACAATCGCTAGACCTACTGAATTCGCATAATCAGTTAGTGTTTCACTAAAACCGTCGTTCACCAACAGGTTCACATTAAAATCACCACAGGTGATATAGTGATCATACTCAATCAATAATTATTGAATTCATCAAAAAATGGTTCCAAGCTATTATGTTTACTTGGATTATACACACATGAAACCAATATCTTTGTCACAGTATCAAAAATTTCAACATTGATGAATTCCACGTCAGAATCTTTAGATTTACTAATAAGTTTAGCCTTAAGATTATTTTTACAGTAAATGGCAACACCACCACCCTTTTTACCACTTTTTCTGCACTTCCGAAAGAGATTATACCCACTTACCATATAAAGGCTATCAGAAATGTCAACATCAAACCAAGTCTCAGTTACACAAAACACATCAACCTTTGAGTTTTCAAAAATTGATTTAACATAATCAAGTTTTAACCCATTCAGACTTCTAGCATTAAAATGCACTATATTCAAGCCAGATCTCTATTGACACAATATATTCAACATTACAGCATGATTCCTGTTAACACCATTTCTAAAATTATTTCGACTCATAGACTAACAAAGTAAAAACAGTTTTAAAAACAAAAAAGACAAGCATAGAAAAGAAGAGAAAACTATATAGCCTTACAAATGTTTGAATCGTATTTAAAATGAAAAAAAAAAATCATAAATAAAAAAAAAAAAAAAAAATAAATAAAAATAAATAAATAATGAATTTTGAAATATTAATATTATAAGAACTTTATTCCAATTGCTTTTTCATCTGCAATTAAAATGGCATCCTCTTTTTATGAAGACTTACATAAATGATTCCACGTACTGAGAACGCGCTTACCAGTTTACCTTCACGCTTAAACTGAACAGCTTTTTGCAATAAATTTCTATTTTCGATGCTTAGGCTCTCATAAATGCGAAAAACGGTATCAAAATCAAAACCAGCCGATAGCATAGACACTGTACCTTTTGATCTACGTCGATATTCAGAAAAAGCTTTAAGGCAACGGTTTCTGTCAAATGGTGTATAAAATTTCACAATTACAGCAGTATTTTTGTTATATGAATTCTTTGCCCTAACACGAAAAATATCACGTATTTGTGGTGGCAAGTAATCAATAGAGCGGCAGACTTGATTAAAAATACTTTTCAAATTTTCTGCCTCGATAAAATTTATACCAAAAATTATAGCATCTGCAGTTATGTCCTTCACTGTAGTATTATTTTCTTGTTTTGTTTTAGCTTCGATTTGATTAAAAAAAAACACTAAAAAAAATATTACCAAAAATGAGAATAATTGTTAAAAGTGAAAACATAGCCAAAATGAAAAAAACTTCAAAATTACAAAATTGTAAAAATTAAAAAAAAAAATAATCATAAATGTTGTCCGTGTTCATTTATCTGTTAGTTTTTGAAACATAGGTGATGTTTCAAACAAACGCTCTTTTTGCTCTGCGATGCTTAGTTTCCGAGAAAAACGCGATTTACGAATCTAGCCAATCAAGTCGAAATTTAAGATCCAATTAAGACCATTGTTTAAAACTCAAGCTTTAAACAATGGTGCAAACATTTTTCCTCTAGCTCCATTAGCTTTGGAGATTTTTTCGTTTTTGGTGACTTGATTTTTTCAATTCTGGAGATTTGTTTCATTTTTATCGCTTTTTTAATTTTTGGAAAATTTTTACAGTTTTGGCGATTTTTTTAAATTTTAACATTTTTTTAAGGTTTTTTTTCATTCTTGGCAATTTTTTTCAATGTTAGCATTTTTTTTTTAATTTAGGTATTTGAATTCAGAGATTGAATAAATCGCATGAAATTTTAATTCTTTTATACTCTGCTCTCTCCGAATGTCGCCTTGTTGTGCGCTCTAAAAAAATCGGTCCTATGTCACATTCCTTCCCCAGGAACTCCGTCGCACTGACGAAATTCCTCAATCTCTTTCATCATATGCCCCTTAGATTCCCCCAGTGTGGATATTGGGTCACTGGATAGTATTTCGACCCGGATCCCGGCAAATGCCGGGCATTCACAGAGATAGTTTTCCAAGGTCTCCTCGCCTTTCCCACAGGCCCTGCACACTCCCGAGTCCGCCCTACAGGAAGAATAAAACATTTTTATATGTAATTTTTTTTTATATAATTTTTATTAAAAATTAATTTTTTTTTTTAATTTACCGTACACAATGGATATGACAGACTGCAGCAGTTTCGTCTCCTTTAAGGACTCGTCATTGATTAATTTATGTGCCAATTGAACAAAGTATTTTAAATTGTTAAATTGCTCTATATGAAAAACTTGTTAGTTTGTATTATAGTGAGTTTCAAACCCACAGCCATACAACAGTATTTCATCAAGACACAATTTTAACAATTCATATTAATTTTTAAAAAGTAGAACCTTCTTATAAAAATTTTTTGATAAGTTTCAAAAATATTTTCATAAAAAACAAAAATATCATGAATATTACAAAGAAAATATTCTAACAATTTACGAATTGACTTAAGTTCATTTTACAAAATATTTAGTTTCGCCAAATAACAAATATTTTCTTAAAATGTTTTTTTTTTAATTTTTGTTCATTTTACATATGAAATATTTGAGTGTATAGACCGTAGTATAAACTAGTATATTAAATTAGATATAATCATATAGTTTAAAGTATCAAGTGATAAAATTCGATGAGGACAAAATTCGGACAAAACTGTATGAAAGCCAGTGTTGCCACTTTTTGAATAATTATTCCTAACCGGGACTGTTTAAACATTCGTTGGATAATTTTTGAATAATTACAGTTTTGTGTAATTTCTGTGTAATTTCACTTTTTCAAAAATGTTTGTTAAAATTTCAAATTTCTCGCTAAAATTAGTTTATTTTGACATTAAACACGGTAAATATTGTTGAACGTTCACGAATACCGTAGATTGAGTTTTCTAACTATTTTATGCGAAGTAAATATATTAAGTTGCCCAGGTATTTCATACAAGGGAACTTATAAGAACTGTTTGTGTTGACTTTCTTATAATTGCCTTGTCATCATGTCTAGTACTTATTATTTACTGCCGTAGTTAGGAGAGCTGTTTCCTCAAAATTTTCCTTCACATCTACCCCGTAGTTAGGAGGACTGTTGGAGTGGACTTTCCCCAAAAATTAATCTTTCAGTCTGTCCCGCAGTTAGGAGGACTGTTAGAGTAGACTTTCCTCAAAAATTACCCTTGCGTCTGTTACGGTGACTGTTTGAGTTGACTTTCTTCAAAATTTCCTTCCCGGCTACCCCGTAGGTAGGAGGACTGTTTGAGTTGACTTTCCTCAAAATTTCCTTCCCGGCTACCCCATAGTTAGGAGGGGCTCTGTGCAATAACTCCCAGGTAAAAAAAGTCCCAAAAAAAAATTAAATAAGTCCCAAAAATTTTTCATATAAATTTGGGAGTAATTTCAAATGAAATAATACCCAGTTCTTTTGCAGTTATTTAATTTTTTTAGAAGTTATTTCATTTTTGTTATTAGGTGTTATTTCATAATGCAGGTAATTCTGAAATGAAATAAGTCCCAACAGAACTTAACGTGGGACTTATTTCATTTTATTTTCTTGTCGGTGTTATTTCATTTGCTGTGGGAGTTATTTCATTTTCAAAAATTCATTATTTTTTTAACATTATAAATATTCTAAACGGTTCCTATAACGGGATTTTCAAAATATTTTGATGATCTTCTTAAATTGACCTAACTTAATCTGTTCTTTAACAAATTTTGAAGTGTAAGAGACAATTAAAAATATTGATCACCTTAGAATATGAATTGGTATGCGGAAATCGAAGAACCAGTAAATTACTTACATTCCAGAAGAAAAACAATTTTATATAAAAAAAATCAACCTCGAACCGTATAACTTACTATGTGTGTTATATAAAAAGTTGTAAATCGAGAGTTACGTTAGACCTAACCCGATAGAGGAACGCTTTAAGTGGAATTCGGAAATCTTTTGAGAGCTCATGCGATAGATAAGTCTGAAATTATATTTTTTATTTGTATTTTTTTTTTTTTTAGAAACAAGGAAGCTTCAAAAAATTTAGCTTTTGGCAAAATTAAAAGAGGGCTTCAATATCTATCTAGTCAGATTTATATAACTTCACCAAAGACTCGGGCAGAGATCGTTGCTGCCTTTAAAAAAGAATCAGTTTTAAAGCACTTTGGATACAGCAGTGACAAGGATAATAATAATTTAAAATATGTTACGAAGAAGATGATTTGGTTACTGCATTTTTGTGTCCGAAAAATTTGTGAACTTCATTCAGGAAAATATTTCGTCAAATAATCTTAAAATTCTAATTGATGCTACTTTTCCAGTGGTCCCAATGAGATTGTTTTAAACAGTTGCTAAACATTCATTTAGAGCTTTTCTAAAAGGTAAATTTAAAAATTGTATAAAATATAAAAGGAGTTCAAAAATCGCATAGGG